>SJYV01025233.1:1600831-1852931 GCA_006410875.1 Neotragus pygmaeus
TAAGCAAAAACAAGAGTTGGAGTTCAGATCATGAACTACTTATTGAAAAATTCAGACTGAAACTAAAGAGAGTAGGGAAAATCACAAGGGCATTCATGCATGACCTAAATTGAATTTCGTACAATTATACAGTGGAAGTGACAAATAGATTCAAGGGTTTAGATCTGATAGACAGAGTGCCTGAAGAACTATGGATGGAGGTTCATGACATTGTACAGGAGGCAGGAATCAAGACCATCCCCTCAAAAAAGCAAATGCAAAAAGGCAAAATGGTTGTCTGAGGAGGCCTTACAAATAGCTATGAAAAGAAGAGAAGCAAAAGACAAAGGAGAAAAGGAAAGATATACCCATTTGAATGCAGAGTTCCAAAGAATAGCAAGGAGAGATAAGAAAGTCTTCCTCAATGATCAGTGCAAAGAAATAGAGGAAAACAATAGAATGGGAAAGACTAGAGATCTTTTCAAGAAAATCAGAGATACCAAGGGAACTTTTCATGCAAAGATGGGCACAATAAAGGACAGAAATGCTATGGACCTAACAGAAGCAGAAGATATTAAGAAGTGGTGGCAAGAATACACAGAAGAACTATACAAAAAAGGTCGCCATGACCCAGATAATCACGATGGTGTAATCACTCATCTAAAGCCAGACATCCTGGAATGGGAAGTCAAGTGGCCCTTAGGAAGCATCACTGCGAACAAAGCTAGCAGAGGTGTTTCAAATCCTAAAAGATGATGCTGTGAAAGTGCTGCACTCAATATGTCAGCAAATTTGGAAAACTCAGCAGTGGCCATGGGATTGGAAAAGGTCAGTTCTCATTCCAATCCCAATGAAAAGCAATGCCGAAAGTGCCCAAACTATCACACAGTTGCACTCATCTCACATGCTAGCAAAGTAATGCTCAAAATTCTCTAAGCCAGGCTTCAACAGTACATGAACTGTCAACTTCCAAATGTTCCAATGATTTAGAAAAGGCAGAGGAACCAGAGATCAAATTGCCAACATCCATGGGATCACTGAAAAAGCAAGGGCAGTCCAGAAAAACATCTACTTCTGCTTTATTGATTATGCCAAAGCCTTTGACTGTGTGGATCACAACAAACTGTGGAAAATTCTTCAAGAGATGAGAATATCAGACCACCTGACCTGCCTTCTGATAAATCTGTATGCAGGTCAAGAAGCAACAGTTAGAACTGGACATGGAACAATGGATTGGTTCCAAATAGGGAAAGAAATATGCCAAGGTTGTATATTGTCACCCTGGTTATTTAACTTATATGCAGGTTTCCCTGGTGGCTTAGATGGTAAAGCATCTGCCTGCAATGCAGGAGAAATGGGTTCAATCCCAGGGTTGGAAAGATCCCCTGGAGAAGGAAATGGCACCCTACTCCAGGACTATTGCCTGGAAAATCCCACCTGGTAGGCTACAGTCCATGGGATTGCATAGAGTCGGACACGATTGAGCAACTTCACTGTCACTGTTCACTGAGTACATCATGTGAAATGTGGGGCTGGATGAAGCACAGGGTGGAATCAAGAGTGTCGGGAGAAATATCAATAACCTCAGATATGCAGATGCACCACACTTATGGCAGAAAGTGAAGAGGAACTAAAGAGTCNTTCACTGAGTACATCATGTGAAATGTGGGGCTGGATGAAGCACAGGGTGGAATCAAGAGTGTCGGGAGAAATATCAATAACCTCAGATATGCAGATGCACCACACTTATGGCAGAAAGTGAAGAGGAACTAAAGAGTCTCTTGATGAAAGTGAGAGAGGAGAGTGAAAAAGCTGGCTTAAAACTCAACATTCAAAAAACTAAGATCATGGCATCCAGTTCCATCTCTTCATGGCAAATAGTTGGGGAAACAATGGAAATGACAGACTTTAGTTTTTTGGGCTCCAAAATCACTGCAGATGGTGTCTGCAGCCATGAAATTAAAAGATGCATACTCCTTAGAAGAAAAGTTATGACCAAACTAGACAGCATATTCAAAAGCAGAGACATTACTTTGCCAACAAATGTCCATCTAGTCAAAGCTATGGTTTTTCCAGTATTCATGTATGCATGTAAGAGTTGGACTATAAAGAAAGCTGAGTACCAAAGAATTGATGCTTTTGAGCAGTGGTGTTGGGGAAGACTTTTGANAATAGAGTATTGTAAAGTTAAATTTAAAAATAAATAAATAAATAAATTAAAAATAAAATAAAATAAAATTAGGTTTTTCCAAGTTGTCTCTCCTATTAAACTGAGAGATCTCTAGCACTAGAACTACATGATAGATTTAATATTAGTAACTGATGATTCTAAGAACAGCAAAGTATATAATACAGTTACACCATTCATTCAATCATTCATCTATTTGCTCATTCATTTTTTCCTTTATCAAATATTGTTTACCAATGCATTCTGTTCCTGAGGAAAGAGTGAGTATATAATTCTTCTTATTTGTCTTAAGAGTGTCTGAAAATTAAGAGTCTTTTGTTGGGAGAACTCACAGGATGTTTTGGGAACAACTTCAATAACAAAAATAAAACAGATTCTTATGAAACCAAACACTATAATAGTCACTTTACATATATCATTACACTTAATTCTCATAAACATACTGGAATGTAAATTTTATTGTTGAGTAAACTGTTGCTCAGAGATTAAATAACTTGTCAAAGTTACCAGTTAGTAAATGACATTACTATTTTTGGATCTAAGTCTGTTTGGTTCTCAAGTTCATTTTCTTCCCCTTATAGGTCATATTCTCTTTTCCTTGTAGGACCAGTAGTCATCTCTTTTGTAGTTACTCCATTGTGACCATTTCTGGATCACCCATGTGTCTATCTACTGAAATATCTGGTGGGGAGGTGGGACACTATTGGCCTTGACAGCCTTTCCACTTAACTTTCCAAATTTCAGTTCCAAGTGTCTAGTGACCTGTGGTCTGCTTTTCTTCCATTCTCAGTTATTTTGAGCATTTTATAAGATGAGTTTTCATGAGGCTGTACAGTGAGAGGTTTGATTAGTCAGGCAAAGACGGACTTGAGAAATTCTAATTAGAGACAGTCCTGTGTTCAAACAGGGGATGTGGGAGGAAAGTCACAGCTGAGTAAGGACGGACTATGGGTGTGGCTGTGGCATCTGTGTGTGGGTCTTTGTGTCTGTGTGGGTGTGAGAATGCAAGCACATGTGCTGTCTGCAGCAGAAGGCATGTGTGGTTGGAGTAGTTCTGGCTGCCACTGGGCGTTTTTATTGTCTGCTGGTCCATGTGTTCTTAGGTGCACATGTGGCTTCTGCATGGGTGTGCCAGTCTTGTCTGTGTATGGGTTTCTCTGCGTGCATGTGGGGGTGCGGAAGGAAGAACTAAGTTCTCAATAGCTTTTCCAGACTCCCATCCAGAGCTCAAGACTCAAAGGGAAATGCTGTCAAACGCTTAAAAGAAAATTGCTGCTGATACAAGTAGGAGGCGTGAAAGAGCCAGAAAATGGAATGGACAATCCATTACATTCCCCACTCCTCTTCTCTTTCCAGTCTTTAAAGAATCTCCTTCCCCAGCTCCACCTCATCCCTTATTTGTCCAGGTGAATTATTTTTCACTCTGCTTGCATATCATCAAACTGAATGGTTGTTTCTGCCTCTAAATACTTCCTGTGTTTTTACCTCTAAAAGGGAAGAGGGGAGCTGTGAGATCCAGAGAGAACTGGCACTAGAAATGTCTAGACAGAGGGCACAGGGCATCAATGCCTGCCCTGTCGTGTTGAATCATCATGTTGCCTGCATGCCAACTGTGTTATGATACAGTTACACCCTGTCCCAATGTCTGCAAGCAATAGGCTAACAATCAAGAAGAGACAAAAGATAAAATAACAATTGGAATTATGGGGGAACATGAAACAGATCAATCGATGAAAGTGGCTGTGTGAATTGTGGAATATAAATTATCTTTGTGCTATATCAAAGTAAAAATTACAAAAAATATGACTAAGAGAAAAAAAAATCTATGAAAAAAATAAAGAGGAAAAAAATCTATGAAAACTGTCTAACACAGAGCTTCTACTAATGCTTGACTTAGACTTGACTGTTTTTCAAACTTGGTAGGGACTCTGATTTGTAAAGATGAAAAAATTTTTTATTTTTATGTTTCTGTGGCTTTTGGATAATCATAGAAGTTACATTTGAGAGATGGGAGAAGTAGAAGAGAGAGAAGAGAGGGAGGGATATAGCATGGATGAGAGATATTGATTGATTTTTACCCTTTTGTTGAGCAGCAGTCATACAGTCAGGACAGCAGTGAGATGCTTCCTCCTAAATTGGAAATAGGAGAAATAAAGTTTGCCATGTGTGGGAGTAGGCCTGGAGAGTGTCTGTAAATAAGTGTCTCAAGCGTTTGGGAACACACAAAACTCTAGTAAAGGTCGCCTGGGTATAATTTCAAGCAGGCAGTTCTAGAATGTGATTTTAATTTAGTAATCGCAGCCCAATTGTATTGTATTTCATATGGAAAAACAGTTGAATGCACAGAAGACTGGTTAATCTGGAGGAAGATACAACTGGCCAGTACAGAGTCAGGGAATTAGGAGACACAAATGCTCAATTGCTGCAGGATGTTGTGGGGCAATGACTTTTCATTTTGCAGCCTCACTTTTAGCATGAGGAGGAGGTTTTGCTTAAGGTCATTCATATTTCTATTTGTTTTTATTTTCTGTTCACCCAGTAGTATTTTCATTATCAACTGTTCTGCTAATGAGAAGGTAATACCCTGGGAGGGAAAAAGATCACTATTTTAGAACCTGGAAGGAGTAACTCTCCCAGAATAAGTGGAGGAAGGGCCAGTCTAATTGGATTGATAAATTTCAATCTCCTGTGAATTTGATTAGTTTGATTAGTCTTCCCAGGAGTGATGATAGAGAGAGACACTGACAAGGTAAGGGCCAGATCCCAAACTGTAGCACTGTGAGAACTGTTGGTGGATGGAAGTTTCCTCTGGAAAGCACTGTGCTGTTAACGACACTGAGCACTTAGCACTGCTGGGTCATTATTTAGGAGCAGCGCACACAGAATGGGACAAAGCTTATCAACATATGCATATTTCCAACATTTCTCTTTCCATGATGCTACAAAGGACTCTAGCTTGACCTCCTTAGTGCTGTTTCTTTTCCCCTACTGTGAAAACCATAGTTCTGATTTACCTGAATGGTTTTTAAGATTTTGTAATGGAGGGTTGAGAAGCAAACATGGGGAGTGGAGTAACAGAAGACAAGATGCGATTGTGTCCGGATTTCAGGGAGATTCACTGTGGTCTGTGAGAGAAGTGAATTGAGGAGGAGATAAGAATAATCTTGAAGGACTGTGTGTCAACTTCATGGAGTTTGAGGGGACACAAGTAAAATGCCTGTTATTCTGAAATTATTTTGGTTGGATGAAATGGGATGTATTCCTTTTTTTTTCTAACCCACATGTTTTTTTTCTTCCTTCCTTTCTCCCTTCTTTTCTTTCTTGTTAAATTCTTTTTAAAATTGAGGTATAGCTGATGTACAATATTAGTTTTATGTATGTAACAGTAATAAAATTTTTTATAAGATTGCATCCACTTATTATTATAAATTTATAAAATACTGGCTATATTCCCTGCACCGTATATTCTTGTAACTTACCTATTTTTTACATACTAGTTTATATCTCTTTAGTCTCCTATCCCTATCTTATCCCTCCCAACTTCCTTTCCCTACTGGAAGCCACTAATTTGTTCTATCTGTGTGAATCTGCTTCTATCTTGTTACATTCATATTTCACTTGGCGTAATACCCTCTGGGTCCATCCATGTTGTTGCAAATGGCAAAATTTCATTCTTTCTTTATGACTGAGTAGTATTCCACATTTTCTTACCCATTTGACTGTTGGAGCACACTAAGTTGCTTCCATATCTTGGTAATTATGAATAATGCTGCTAAGAACATTGGGGTTCATATATCTTTTTAAACTAGTGTTCTCATTTTTTTTTCAGATATATGGCTATGAGTGGGATTGCTAGATCACATGGTAGTTCTACTTCCAGTTTTTTTGAGGAAACTCCACACTGTTCTGCATAGTGGTTGTACCAATTTACACTCCCAACAACTGTGTATGAGGGCTCCCTTTTTTCCACATCCTTGCCAGTATTTATTGTTTGTGGTTTTTTTGATGATAGCCATTCTAACCAGTGTGAGATGATATCTCATTGTGGTTCTGATTTTCATTTCTCTGAGGATTAGAGATGTTGAGCATCTTTTCATGATTCTTTTAAATTCAACATCTCTGAGCATCAAAATAACTGAAATGTAGCTTTAGAAGGATTTCACATAAGTTTTATTTCTTACTATTCTAAACTATTTTCCCCAGAAATTTTTAAATTAATATTTTGATTTTCAAGCCCAGAGAACCATTAGTCATGAGTTGTTAACTCACCCTCTCTCACAGCTTATGATACCACATGTTAAAGGATTCTGTTCTCCAGAGCTCCAGACCATATATCTAGCTACCAGCTGGTCCTTTGGCTTGGCTATCCCTTCAGCATCTTAGGTTCAAATGAGCTCTCCACTGTACCCCCCAAACCTTCTTCTCCTTCTGATATCTTTTCTCAGTGAATGATAATGTTTTATAACTTGATTTCATGGAGTCTCTCTTGACTCTTCCCTCTGTGTTATCAGCCTCCTAATTTGTCTATTCTAATTCCTAAATATTTCTTAAATTTGTCCACTAATATCTACTCCATGGCCACAACCATGGGTCAGATGCCCATTGTCTCTCATGTGGATAACTGAAAAACTCCCTAGCTATTTTCTCTTTCTCTAGGTCTTCCTTGACCCAAATCTCCAGATGAAAATCATGCTACCATGCTACTATTGACCAATTTGTTACTATTTGGACTATGCCTTTCCTTGTGGTTCAGCTGGTAAAGAATCTGCCTGAAATGAGGGAGACTTAGGTTTGATCCCTGGGTTGGGATGATCCCCTGGAGAAGGGAAAGGCTACCCACTCCAGGATTTTGACCTAAAGAATTCCACAGACTGTATAGTCCATGGCGTAACAAAGAGTTGGACACAACTGAGNGGAGACTTAGGTTTGATCCCTGGGTTGGGATGATCCCCTGGAGAAGGGAAAGGCTACCCACTCCAGGATTTTGACCTAAAGAATTCCACAGACTGTATAGTCCATGGCGTAACAAAGAGTTGGACACAACTGAGATCAGCCCTGGGATTTCTTTGGAAGGAATGATGCTAAAGCTGAAACTCTAGTACTTTGGCCACCTCATGTGAAGAGTTGACTCACTGGAAAAGACTCTGATGCTGGGAGGGACTAGGGGCAGGAGGAGAAGGGGACGACTGAGGATGAGATGGCTGGATGGCTTGAGGGACGTGAGTCTGGGTGATCTCCAGGAGTTGGTGATGGACATGGAGGCCTGAGTTCAAACCCTACTGTGATTCAAGGGATCACGAAGAGTCGGACGCGACTGAGCGACTGAAATGAACTGAACTGAACTGAGTGACTTTCACTTTCCATATAGTTATCTTTAATTATTAATTTTAAAGCTTTTTGTTGGCTTTGTATGTGGCTTCTCAGAGCTGTGGCTTCTCTGATTGTGGGGTACAGACTCTAAGGTGCTTGGGCTTCAGCAGTTGCAGTGCATGGGCTCAGTAGTTGTGGTTCCCAGACTCTAGAGCATACTCAGTGCTGTGGTGTTGGGCTTAGTTGCTCTGCAGCTTGTGGTATCTTCCCGGACCAGGAAATGAACCCATGTCCCCTGTATGGCAGGCGGATTCTTTACCCCTGTGCCTCCAGGGAAGCCTGAGAATAGATCTTAAATGTTATTACCACACACACACACACACACACACAGGTAATTATGTAAGGAGATAATTAGTCTAATTGTGCAACCACTTTTCTACATATATGTCTATCCCTGACAGATGGTGAAGAGTCCGCCTGCAATGCAGGAGACCTGCCTTCAGCCCTTGGATTGGGAAGATCCCCTGGAGAAGGGAATGACAACCCACTCTAGTATTCTTGCCTGGAGAATTCCATGGACAGAGGAGCCTGGTGGGCTATAGTCCATGGGATTGAAGAGTCAGACACAATTGAGCCGTTAATACTTTCACTTTCTTTTTATGTGTATGAAGTCATGAAAAAATAAAATTAGGGTTTGAAAAATGACCCTTGAACTTGAAAATATAGCATTTGCTTTTACTGACAGGAAGTCTGTTTTTCTCCCTGGAAGCTGTTTCCCACAGCTTTATTGAGAAATAATTGACACAGAACATTGTGTAAGTTTAAGGTATACACAGTGTTGATTCCAGATATATATATTTCAAAATGATATTTTAAAATGATAACTGCCATAGTGTTGGCTAATAGAGCCTTCATGTACAAATTTCCCTGGAGGCCTCTAAAATCTGCTCATTTTATTTTTTGTTTTAATTTTTTTACAATGATTTTCCTAAGTATGATTCTTTTCTCACTTACATGACTTGGCATTTGGTAGAATCATGCTTTTGAATTCACCTTCCAGTTTAAAAAAAAAATTCTTGTTTTATTGTTTTGATTATTTCTCTTCTCAAGACTCTTAATTCTTTGGATTTGGGGTCTTCTGTATTCATCTCTTAGGTCTCTTATCTTTTCCCAAGTTTTCCATTTTTTTTTTCTTCCAAGTTCTAGGAAATAAACTAGATATTTTCTTATTCTTGCATTTATGTTCTATTCTGGAAACTTGATTTTTAACTGGATCTGATACTCTCTCATGTCACATGTGAATGAAAGCTCTGTTACTACCTTGGACTTCTTTCTAAACTGTTCCTGTTATGCATTTTCTATTTGTCTCCTGCTTGCTTGGATTTCTCTGATTTGCAGTCCTATTTTTCATCTTTGCTTTTGGCACAGGAAATTCCTGAACAGTATTTTGTAAGCTGCTATGAGACATCTTTTTACACCCCATAGGGTCTTGGCACCATATGTACTTCTAAGAGCATCGCCACTCTCAGACCCATTCATTGTCAACTGATCACTTCTGTCAAAGTGACTCCAAAAGAGAGCAAAGAGCAATTTATAAATCAAATCACCTCTCCTATCATTTCTTGTGCAGTGGATACAAAATTCCTTGAATCAGGTTTGATAAAATGAGTGGGTACTTCTATTGTTGTTGTTTAGTCACCAAGTCATGTCCAACTCTTTGCAACCCCATAGACGATAGCCTGCCAAGCTCCTCTCTCCGTGGGCTTTCCCAGGCAAGACTACTGGAGTGCACTGACATTTCCTTCTCCAGGGTACCTTTATTATGTGAGATAAAGACAGTAAGAAAAATAACAGAAGATTTCATGGCCACTTTCTTTCAGACCTCTGGTCAATGATGTGTGACTTACAAAGCAGGCAGTTTTTCACAATGCTATAAACTCTGTCACAGCAAGACTACAGTCTCTGAGCATAAGTTTGGGTGATTCGTCTCTTTACCAGGGTGAGTCAGAACAATGACAATGAAATTGATGATATTAACTGCACCAAGAAAGAAGAACTGCATTTTGTGTTATAGAAGTATTTCGTAGATGAGAGAACAGAATTCAGGAAAGTCTTGCCAGAGGTTCATATCTAGTAAACGTCATAGCTGTGCATGTCCCTTTCCTCTCTGTATATGTGTGCTAAGAAGCTTCAGTCGTGTCCGATTCTTTGCGACTCCATGGACTGTGGCCCACCAGGCTCCTCTTTCCATGGGATTCTCCAGGCAAGAGTACGGGAATGGGTTGCCGTGCCCTCCCTCCAGGGGATCTTTCTGACCCAGGGATCAAACCCGAGTCTTTTATGTTTCCTGCATTGCTGGGTGGATGCTTTACCCCAGCACCACCTGGGAAGTCTTTCTTCTCTATATCTCCTGATACTCTCTCCTGTCTCAGTTAACCTCCCTTCTCTTTGCTATTTCAAAGCCGTTAGCAGTAGAGCAAGACGGTTAAGAGTGTGAGCTCTAAAGTCAGACAGTTATGGATTTAAAATCCTGCTGCATCACTTAGTGATCTTGATTCCTGGGACATTAGAAAGTGACTGTGCCCATCTAGATCCACTTTCTACTCTCTTCACCATTCTCTCTTCCCTGTAGTCTGACATCAGCACATTTATTCACAGGTTCCTTTGATCTGGGACCCTTGGTGGGTTTTAGCTAAGTTAGAGCATTGGAAGAGAATGAAGATGGGGTATTCATTCCCCTACGTCCTCCCTTGGATTTCCCACAGGCTGGCTGGATCCCCCTGTCATATCGTCCTCCCCACTTAGCTCTTCTTCTGGATTCAGGAAATCATTCTCTCCCTCCCCCAGGGTTAGGGATAGGAATACCCACAACATTACTAGCATCAGAGCACTGCATTGTCCCTTATAAATTGCCTTACACCATGCCAGACATGTGTGTTCAGTCGCTCAGTCGTGTCCAACTGTTTGTGACCGCAGGGACTGTAGCCTGCCAGGCTCCTCTGTCCATGGGACTTCCCAGGCAAGAATACTAGAGTGGGTTGTCATTTCCTCCTCCAAAGGACCTTCCTGATCATGCTCATATCTCCTGCATCTCCTGCATATCAAGTGGACTCTTTATTGCTGGGCCATCAGGGAAGCCCTACACTCTGCCTACACTTTGGCAAATAGGGCTTTTAGTAAAACCTCCTCCAATTAACTGTTTTTGTATGCTCCACCTGTTTCCTTCCAGGACTCCACAAATACATTGATGACACTCAAATTTTTACATAAAATGAGTGCTCTGAGATGACCTAGATGAGTGGGATGGGGCCCTGGGTGGGGAGGAGATCCAAGAGGGAGGAGATGTATATGTACATATAGCTGATTCACTTCATTGTACAGCAGAAGCTAACACAGCATTGTAAACCAATTATATTCCAATAAAAAGGAATATCATTTACTTTATGGTTTTGTGAGAATTAAATGAGATAGTGAACCTAAAGCGTTAAGCATAATATACAGAAAGTATTTTGTAAGTTTTAACTGCTACTATTAATTGTAGTGATGTCATTTATTTTAGATTAAAGTCAAAATTCACCTACTGCTGATTATAATTTCAAGCTTTGTGTTTCTAATATTTATGCAGACTGGGTTTTTCTCACTTCCTTTTCTCTCTCATGCTTTGTCCTTTCAACTAACTAATATGTTTCTTAAGAGATAACTAGTAGGTTAATGGTAAAAAAAATCATTTATTAATAAACAGGCTGAAAGAGATTTAGATATAGGGTATTAGATATAGATATGAGTTCCTGTTGCTAAGACAGCAGTCGTAGATAAGTGAAACTAAAGATAAGTGTCTACTGTGGGCAGGTAAAATGAAACCTGCCCACAGGTTTCAGCTAAGAGTTTAATGAGTGAATTAATATATTCTTTGTATATAGAGATAAGAACAGAAAATCTCTTTACAAATAATATAAATCTAAATCTCCTTAGAACTGACATTCTGGCAGGAGTTAGTAAGATGAACTGGTTGGCCTTAGCTGTCTGAATCTTTCATGCTATGATTGAACTTGACAGAAAGAGAAAGTCCCAGAGAAGCTGCCCAGGGGCAGGCCAGTCATCAGTACCTAACAGCATGAAGCTTTAGCCTTTGTTCATCTAAATGCAGAGCGTTGCTTTGTACAAAGAAGGGTGGAAAAACTTCTCCGGAACAGATGTAAGAAAGCACTCATCTTTTTTAGCAAAAATGTGGTTACCATGGGCCACCACAGTCAGAACCAGAGGACACCATGCTGGCTAACGGAAACCAGATGCTCTGGTAAAGGGAGCCATGGATAAATATGAATTATTTTCAGCTGAATGACCTTCAATTATCTCCCTTAATGCTGAGCCCCGATTCTTTGCCATAATCTTCCTTTGGGTACCTAGCAAAGAGAACAACAAAGGCGCTCCATTGTAGAGTGATTTATGGAGGATATGTACAAGGGTCATCTATGGTATGTGAGAAAGGGAGGGAGAGAGGGCTGGAGAGCGTGCACGAGAGAGATTGAGAATTAGTTCAAGATTAAAAATAAAAACACAGGAAATATAGTTTTGTGGGAAGAGTCCTGGATAGGAGCCAGGAGTCCTGGGTTCCAGTCCTTCTTTTGGTACTGATTCATTGTGACACGTTGGACCACTTCAGATTACATTTATTATGAATCTAATCTCGTAGCCTTGATATACCAAGACTCTCCCACCATTACAAAATGGGGCTGATATTTATACATTTCCTAATTTCCAGGAATGCTATACGATTTGACAGTCATGTTTCTTCATGCTTGCTCTACAGTCCCAGTGTTGTTGCCTTTATCTCTTATGGGCTTTTGTGCTATCCTAGGCTCATAGTTCAACATCTTGAAAATGCCAAGGCTGAATATTTATTATTCTTTCCCCAAACAGAACTTGTTCTTAACCAACTTTCCTTTACCAAACCACATTTTCATCACAATGACTTTATCTTAACAACTATTAGGTCCTTCTTTTTCTTAAAAAAAAAAAAAAAAAAAAAAGGGAGGTTGTGGTGGTGTGGTGGCACAAACACCTCATAGTAAGAAAACCATTCATGGGATATGTGACCACTTAGGAAAGATTCACTGTGGACTCACCTTATCTCTTTCATTGGATTTTGCTAAATTTTTCTCAACAATTTTGACACTCACAAGAACATTTTCACCTACACATCTTACAAACGCAAAGTTAAATTCATTCTATTTCTTTTTTTTTTCTTGATTTTCCTCAATTCTGTCACTCTCTTTTCCTCTGAAAAATAATTTCTCCTTTTCTGATCTATTTGTTTTAATAGATCCATGGTTTTTCTAGAAATCTAGGCTTGTAGAGTCTCCTCCTCTCCCTTTTTAAGTTTACTGATTCTGATACAATCACTATCAAGAAATCAGAGAAGGTTTAAGGTCCTTGACTGAAGCCTGAAGATAAGAGGAGCTCTGAGAAATAAATAACAAGACCAGATCTGATCCACTGTCACCTTCTCAACAAGCATCTCTCTTATCACTTTTCCTCCTCTGCCTTCCAGATTATCTTTTCTCCCTGGATATTTCCTAAAAAACATGCAAACATGCCATTATTGTTTCCTCCATTTTAGAGCTATCCACCCCCCCAACAGAAGCAAAAATTAAAAACTCAGAATAATGCAAGTCAAAACTACAATGAAATATCACCTCACACAGGTCAGAATGGCCATTATAAAAAAAAATCTACAAATAAATCTATAAATGCTGGAGAGGGTGTGGAGAAAAGGGAACCTCTTGCACTGTTGGTAGGAATACGAATTGATACAGCCACTATGGAGAACAGTATGGAGATTTCTTAAAGAACTAGGAATAAAACCACCATATGACCCAGCAATCCCACTACTAGCCATATGCCCAGAGGAAAGCAAAATTTAAAAACACACAAGTAACCCAATTTTATTTGCATTTCTGTTGACAATAGCTAGGACATGGAAGCAACCTAGATACCCACTGATAGATGAATGGAAAGAAACTGTGGTATGTGTATACAATATTACTCAGCCATAAAAAGGAATGCATTGAGTCAGTCCTAAAGAGGTGGATGAACCTAGAGCCTATTATACAGAGTGAAGTATGTCAGAAAGAGAAAAGCAAATGTCATATACTAACACATGTATATGGAATCTAGAAAGATGGTACTGATGAACCTATTTGCAGAGCAGCAATGGAGACACAGACATTGAGAACAGACTTACGGACATGACTGGGGATGGGTTAGAAGGAGAGGGTGGGAGGTATGAAGAAAGTAACATGGAAACATACATTATTATATGTAAAATATATATCCAATGAGAATTTACTGTATGACTCAGGGAAGTCAAACAGGGGCTTTGTAACAACCTAGAGTGGTGGGATGGGGAGGGAGGTGGGAGGGATATCTAAGTGGGAGGGGACATGGGTAAACTTATGGCTGATTCATGTTGATGCTTGGTAAAATCCAATGCAGTACTATAAAGTAATTATTCTTCAATTTAAAAAAAATGCTCAGAATAAAAACAACTACTATGTAAGTTTCCTAGGGCTGTTATAACAAAATGCCACAGACTAGGTGGCTGACACACCAGAAATGTATTTTCTCACAATTTTGGAGTCTAGAAGTCCAAGATCAAGGAGTTAGATTTGCCTTTTCCTGAGGTCTGTCTTCTTGGCTGACAGATGGCTACCTGCTCACCGTGGTCTTCACATGGTCTTCCCTTGGTGTGTGTACATCTTTGATGTCCATTTCTGGGTGTCTTAATCTCCCCTTTTTATAACACTCGGTGTAAGCTCATTCACTTCAGTCGTGTCTCTTTGTGACCCCATGGACTGTAGCCCGCCAGGCTCCTCTGTCCATGGGATTCTCCAGGCAAGAGTACTTCAGTGGGTTGCTGTGCCCTCCTGCAGGGGATCTTCTGGACCCGGGGACTGAACCTGCTACTCCTGCATCCCTTCCATTGCAGGTGGAATCTTTACCAGGGCAGCCCGTAAGGCACTGAGGCACCAGGGAAACCCATAAGGACACTGGTTATGTCGGATTAGGGCCCACCTAACTGCCTCGTTTAACTTTATTACCTCTTTAATGGCCATAAGAGACTTCCATAGTGTTTAAGAATTCTTCTGTCAATGTAGGGGACTCAGGTTTGATTCCTGGCCCAGGAAGAGCCCTCATACCTAGGAGCAACTGAGCCAGATGCTGCAGTTACTGAAGCCTGTGCACCTAGAGCCTGTGCTCCACAGCAAGAAAAGCCACTTCAGTGAGAAGCCTGCGCACCGCAAGGAAGAGTAGCGCCCGCTCATACTTCTTCCTGCTATTAGTGCCTCATTTCTTGCTCCCCTTTGCAGAAAATCTTCTCAAAAGAATTGTGTATACTTGTAGTCTCCAGCTTTCCCCCTCCCATTCTCTTAACTCCACTCCATTCAGGTTTGGGAGGCTTCCCAGGAGGTGCTACTGGTAAAGAATCTGCCTGTCCATGCAGGAGACACAGGAGATGCGGGTTTTTTCCCTGGGTCAGGATGATCCCCTGGAGAAGGAAATGACAATTGACTCCAGTATTCTTGCTGGAAAATTTCAAGGACAGAGAAGTCTGGCAGGCTACAATCCATGGGGCTGCAAAGAGTCAGACATGGCTGAACAACTGAACATTCAGGTTTTTGCTTTTGCCAGTCCACTGAAATTATTCTGGTCAGGGTGACTCACAACCTTGATGATAAATCCAACGATCATTCTCAGTGCTCACAGCACAGCATCTGATGCTGTTGATGGATCCTCTTCCTTGGTACCCTCTACTCACGAGGCTTCCAGACACCCACTCTCCAGTTTTACCTGCTGCCTTCGTGGTTATGCTCTCTCAATCTCTCTTGGTGGTTCCTCCTCTTTTATCAGAATTATTATTGTTGTAACAGCCCAGATTCTTCTTTCTATCAGCATTCATTCCCTTGGTGAACTTACCCAGTTTTGTATTTTTAAATACTATCATTATATTAGATTCCCAAATTTATATCTCTAGCCCTCTGTTTTGAATTTTAAATGCCTATGTATCATTTCCATATGTACATAATATGGACAAAATTGAATTCCAAAACCTACTCCATATGTTACCTTCTTCACCTGAGTTTTTGGCAGCTCTGTCTTTCTGGTTACTCGGATCAACAATATTGAGTCCTCCTTGAGTCCTCTCTTCTCTCGTTCCATATTTTATTCACCATAAAATTCTGTTGGCTCTGCTAATAAATGTATCTTGAATCAGACCTCTTCTTGCTACTCCTATTACTACTAATCTGTGCCCAGACATGGTCTTACCTCACTTGAATTACTGTAATTGCCTCTGAAAATACTTGACTCCCTAAAGTCTGTTCTCAGTATAGCAGCCAGCTGATGCTTTTAAAATGCAAGTCAGATCCTGTCAATCCTAGACCTTGAACCCTCTATGGCTTCACATGTCACTCACTGGAAAAGCCAAAGTCTTCTTCTTTTTTTTTATTTTTTTATTTTTTATTTTAAATTTATTTATTTATTTATTTTTTAATTTAACTTTACAATACTCTATTGGGTTTGCCATACATCGACATGAATCCACCACAGGTGTACACAAGCTCCCACTCCCGAATCCCCCTCCCACCTCCCACCCCACAACGACCCTCTGGATCATCCCCGTACACCAGCCCCAAGCATCCTGCATCCTGTATCAAACATAGACTGGTGATTCGTTTCTTACATAATAGTATATATGCTTCAATGCCATTCTCCCAGATCATCCCGCCCTCTCCTACTCCCTCTGAGGCCAAAAGTCCATTCTCTATGTCTGTGTCCTTTTGTTGTCTCACATACAGGGTCATCATTACTATCTTTCTAAATTCCATATATATGTGTCAGTATGCTGTATTGGTGTTTTTCTTTCTGGCTTACTTCACTCTGTATAATAGGCTCCAGTTTCATCCATCTCATTAGAACTGATTCAAATTTATTCTTTTTAATGGCAGAGTAATACTCCATTGTGTATATATGCCACAGCTTGCTTATCCATTCATCTGTTGATGGACATCTAGGTTGTTTCCATGTCCTGGCTATTATAAACATTGCTGCAATGAACATTGGGGTACATGTGTCTCTTTCAATTCTGGTTTCCTTGGTGTGTATGCCCAGCAGTGGGATTGCTGGGTCATAAGGCAGTTCTATTTGCAATTTTTTAAGGAATCTCCACACTGTTTTCCACAGTAAGCCAAAGTCTTCTTAATGGCTATATGGTAGTGATCCAGTTATACATATACATATATATTAAAATTATTTTTTAAAATTTCCCTGTGTTTTAAAGAGCCCATGAGGGTCTTTGTTGATCCACCAAGTTAGTGACACAGATCATAGAAATATAATATCCTTCTGATGAGCTTTTGAAAATACCGGTTGGATTTCATCAGACCTTGAGACCCAGAAACTGTTGAAAAGATTCCAAATCCCTTCACTTCAATGCTGTCTTTAGTTCAATGCTATCTTTAATCCAGCCACAATCCACCTTACCAACCCCATTTCTCACAAGGTCCCTATGCTTACCTTAAACCTTAGACAAAATGGAACACTTGATACTAATTAAATGGATCTAATAAACTGCCTGCTTCTATGTATTTTTCATATTGTTATTTCCATATAGAGTGCCATTTATTGCTTTTGTACTTCCTGAATTTCTTCTATCTCAGGCTGAACTTAAACATCCTCTCCTTTATAAAATTACCCTAAAGCATCCTTCAGTGAAGAGATATTTCCTTTCACTAAACTCCCACAGTGCTTTACGTGAACCTCTCCTCTGGCAATGATCACTTCTGCTTTCTATTACGTTTATATGAGTAGCTGTCCGTTTTTTCTCTCTGCCCGCTCCCTACCAACAGTGCCCCTAGTCTGTGAGTTTTCCCACATCAAGCTGGATTCTATTATCCTGGTGTCTTCTACTGTTCTTAGCTCTGTGCCTGTCACAGTTATGAATCTGTTGAATAGATGTTAAGTTTCCAATTTTCTCTCTCAAGTTGTATACATGCGCATTGCCTCCTTCATCCTCCTTCATCCCTTAGCTTTTACAACACCCTAGTCTTCTGCCATCTGCTTTATTTCCCTCTCTGGTACTTCTTGGGTTTGGCTTCGCATTAGAGCTCATGTTTTAAACTACACAATGAAGCATCTGTGTAAATTAGTAAAGGCTTTAAATAATTTCCTCATGTGTACACTCACAAATTAAAGTATTTTTAATCCAGAAATACATATTCTGTTTATAGCCCTAATTTTTGCATTGTATGTTTACACAGTTTCAAAATAGGCTCATATTTATTTTCTCATACAATTGGGAAGGTCCAACTGGAAAGTCTTAATGAATAATAAGTATCCTGGTTTTTTTGTTTTTTTTTGTTTTTTTTTGGTGATCAGAAATGATCTTAGGTGGGCTCTGCCTGCAGTTACTTAAAGCAGGATTTTGTTTCCCAGCCAGAGATTGAAATCAGGTCACGGCAGTGAGAGAGCTGAATCCTAGCCACTAGGCTAATGGCCAGTGACAAGTCCCGGGCCCTTTGGCTTTGCAGGAATTTCTGCAAAGAAGAAGAAAGTAGTACAACAAATAAAGTGTTTATTAAGAGGAAATGGATACATGTAGATAGATATATGGATAAACACAAGGGAGGCCTCAGAGAGGGAGCTGCACCCTCGTGATACTTTGAATCACTTATATGGGGGCATTTCTCCTGGGTTTCCTTTGGCCAGTCATCTTGCTTTGCTTGGTTCTGAATCCATATTTGGTTTATCTAAGGATCTTCCCATGTGTGTGCATGCATCTTGTAGCCTAGATGGATTCTAGCAAAGATGCTTGTAGGTAGGCCGACATTGCTCCCTTTTTGATCTTGAAGGAGCCTCTCCATGCATATATAGTTGGGAAGGTCTCCTTGATCTCAAGATTGAGGAATATGTAGTCTCTATGCTTTATCTGCACAGGGCTCAGCTCCTCTCTCGCTCCTCCTGTTTTGGAGTACCTGTCTATAGGGGTCAAACCCCAGCTGCCTAGCCTGGTGCCCATCTATATCCTGCCTAAGACATACTAAAAACCAAACATTTTGGATGATTGTATGCTGGTTGTATTTTTAAATATCTTCTCCTGGTGTAAGAACATACGTTCAAGTTTTGGCTTCAGATATTACAGTTAGTGTGGTAAACAGCTCCGATGCTTAGATGCAGTCTTCTTCTTAGTTACTTGGGGTCCTGAGTGAGAAGAGGAAAGGTTTCATAACACCGAAAGAGTAAAATAAAACAGTACTTGGCTTTGGTGGCATACATTCGTTTTGGTAAGCTATCTTTCCACTTAGAGAAAAGTAACTGAGAATTGACTAACCAGCTAGCATTTATTGAGCATTCACTCTGTATCCAGCCATGTAATAAAATAGAAAGACCCCGAGGAAAGGGACTAAGAATAATTCATCCTTGTGTTCACTTTCTTCAATCCAACAGAGCCAAACTTAATCTACTCACTAAAAAAGTGTATGGATCCTTTATTATGTATGAAGCACAGAGCTAGGCACTGGGTCAGTTCAGTTCAGTCACTCAGTCATGTCTGACTCTTTGCGACCCCATGGACTGTAGCACACCAGCTCTCCCTGTCCATCACCAACTCTTGGAACTTGCTTATACTCATGTCCATTGAGTTGGTGATGCCATCTAACCATCTCAACCCTGCCTTCAATCTTTCCCAACATCAGGGTCTTTTCCAGTGAGTCAATTCTTTGATCAGATGGCCAGAGTATTGGAGTTTCAGCTTCAACATCAGTCCTTCCAATGAATATTAAGGACTGATTTCCTTTATGATTGACTGGTTTGATCTCCTTGCAGTCCAAGGAGTCTTCTTGACTTCTTGACTTCTCCTTGACTTCAAGAGTCTTCTCCAACATCACAGTTCAAAAGCATCAATTCTTTGGTGCTCAGCTTTCTTTATAGTCCAACTCTCACATACATACATAACTGCTGTAAAAACCATAGCTTTGACTAAATGGACCTTTGTTGGCAAAGTAATGTCTCTGCTTTTTAATATGCTGTCTAGGTTGGTCATAACTTTCCTTCCAAGGAGCAAGCATCTTTTAATTTCATGGCTGCATTCACCATCTGCAGTGATCTTAGAGCCCCCCAAATTAAGTCTGTCACTGTTTCCATTGTTTCCTCTTCTATTTGACATGAAGTGATGAGACTGGATGCCACAATCTTAGTTTTCTGAATGTTGAGTTTTAAGCCAGCGTTTTCACTCTTTTCTTTCACTTTTATCAAGAAGCTCTTTAGTTCGTGTTCACTTTCTGCCATAAGGGTGGTGTCGTCTGTGTATCTGAGGTAATTGTTATTTCTCCTGGCAATCTTGATTCCCAGCATTTTGCATGATGTACTCTGCATATGACTTAAATAAGCAGGGTGACAATTTAGAGTTTTGACTTACTCCTGTCCCAATTTGGAACCAGTCTATTGTTTTATGTCCAGTTACAACTCTTAGTTCTTGACCTGCAGACAAATTTCTCAGGAGGCAGGTAAGGTGGTCTGATATTCCCATCTCATGAAGAGTTTTCCACAGTTTGTTCTGATATACCCAGTCAAAGGCTTTGGTGTAATCAATAAAGCAGAAGTAGATATTTTTCTGGAATTCTCTTGCTTTTTCTATGATCCAGTGGATGTTGGCAATTTGATCTCTGGTTCTGCTGCCTTTTTAAAATCCAGCTTGAACATCTGGAAGTTCATGGTTCCCGTACTGTTGAAGCCTGGCTTGGAGAATTTTCAGCATTACTTTGCTAAAGAGTGAGATGAGAGCAATTGTGCAGTAGTTTTAACATTCTTTGGCATTGCCCTTATTTGGGATTGGAATGAAAACTGACCTTTTTCAGTCCTGTGGTTGGGTATATGAAGATAAATATATCTGGTATCTGACTTCAAGAAACTTACAGTGTAGGTCGGATTGAGAGTGGGAGGAGATGCTGGCAACAGAGGTTGAGATGGTTGGATGGCATTATCAACTCAATGGACATGGGTCTGAGCAAACTCCGGGAGATAGTGAAGGACAGGGAGGCAAAGTGTGCTGCAGTTCATGGTGTCGCAAAAAGTCGGACATGACTGAGCAACTGAACAACAGTCTAATGTAGGATGGGTCTTCCCAGGTGGCTCTAGTGGTAAAGAACTCACTTGCCAATGTAGAAAATGTAAGAGACACAGGTTCAATCTCAGAGTTGGGAAGACCCTGGAGAAAGGAATGGTTACCCACTCCAGTTATTCTTGCCTGGAGAATCCTATGGACAGAGGAATCTGATGGGCTATAGTCCATGGGGTCTCAAAGAGTCAGACACAACTGAAGTGACTTAGCACACACACAGTGTAGGATAAGAAATAGACAGAGGAATGACTGAAAATTTAACCACAAGGCCAAATGTATAGCCAGTAAATGGTAGAGGCAGTGAATACTGAAGGAGTTTGCAAGGAAATTACTTTAGGATGGGTGGTTTATGGGGACTAGAACTGAATCCCCAAACTCAGCCCAATTGATGACTCAAAAAATTCTATTGAGATTAAATTCTTGGTCTTTAGTCCTGTGAGTACAGAGTTATGGGTCAGCTTATGATGAAGAACGTTTCAATACTGGTTTTAGAGTTAACAGGAGTATACACGTGCATGCTAAGTCACTCCAGTCATGTCTGACTCTTCAAGACTCCATGAACTATATCCCACCAGACTCCTCTGTCCATGGGATTCTCCAGGCAAGAATACTAGAGTGGATTGCTATGCCCTCCTCCAGGGGATCTTCCCAACCCATGGATTGAACCCGCATCTCTTATGTCTCCTGCTTTGGCAGGTGGGTTCTTTACCACTGGCGCCACCTGGGAAGCCCCTAAAGTGAGATAGATGCCTGGATTAATTCTGGGGTATGTGACTCTCTAACCCTCTGAACAGAGGTTATATTGATATCCTTTGCAGCTATGAACCTTCTCTTTCTTCTCTTTGTGAGACCTTGGGAAATAAACCCTAAATGACTGTGGCAAGAAAGTCTGTAAAACGATCTGCTTATGCTTATTAAAAGGTAGTGAAGTCTCTCTAACCAAAAGATGAGTTCTTTGCATCTGGAGAAAAGAGAGTTGGAATCTATTCTATATCATCTATCATAAGTTTCTAGCTGTGGTCCAACAGTTGAATATTTATTACAAGCAATGATGGAAGAGGCAAGAAGAGCCCAGTTTGATTTTCCAGATCTAAGGCTGCATTTCAAACTGCCAGTTAGAAAAATGCTTTGACTTAAATACTGAGCCAGCTTGATTTGGAACTGTCACCACCAGGAGAGAAAATGTCTGGAATAATCACAGTGTCATTTCTGGGTAGTCTGTCTTTTATGACTCGTCATGCATTACTAAAGAGAGACAAGTGAACACCGTGTGGGATCGGGGACTACATGAAACCATTAGTGTTGTCATAGCAGGCAGAAACAAGACCACCAGGCAGCACAGAAGACCACCCGACACAAAACATGGGCTCCCATTAGCAACGTCATTGAAACGGCATGCTCTTGACACTTGCTCAGAATGCTGAGCCAGCAAGCAAGCTCCAGGATAATTATTGCTTTGTGATAATATGTAGTGACTCTCACAATGTGGACCACCAATTCTAGTGTGGGTTTCTTCTTTTTATTAGCACCATCTGAGAATGTCTGTGGTAGAGACTTTGGTGAATTTCGTCTGCCTGTGGCCAAAGGAATGAAAGGAAGAACAATTTAGTTTGTTAATATGGAAGAGTTCAGTGACAAAAAGCCCATGACACATGTCTGAAAGAGGCTTCATTGAGGTTTTTTTTTTTTTCCCCTCCTTTCTTTTCCCCAAACAAATCATACCAGTATGTTTCACTACTGCTTCTTAAAGTATACTCTGTATGCAAACTCTTGTACTCATTTCAGAACTGCAGCGGGATCTTTAATTCGGTAAAACTTTATGGTTATTATTTCTGTCTCAGACAGACCCAACTGTCTCCTGCTTAATAAAACAAACTAAAACAATACACTTTTTTTCCCCTAGTGGAAGTCAATATGATTGCTCAAGATGAATTTTTTATCTTTTATTTTCTTTTATTTTTTGTAAAGGAAAAGTCAGTCCAGCTTGTCTCCTCTTTCCCCCTTGTTTACAGACTCCTTTCTTTGTCTTTATTTCATTTTATTCTGCCTCTTATACTGAGTGTCTTGGTCAAATTTTAAAATCTGAATTCACCAACATTAATTCTTGTCTAACATTTATTTCTTGATGACAAAAGTTTTGATTAATTTTTTTATTGTTGATGCTTTCTCTTGCATTCTAGTTTACTCAGTTAACATTGTGTTCAAGTTTATTTACAGATTTCTCTAGATGTTCACAGTCATCACCCAACTTCTTTTCTCTCTCATCTTTGTGATTTCAATAGCTTTTACACTCAACTTCTTTAAAGAAAGTTTGCATTTTCTTTGAGAGTTTTGTATTCAAAGACAACGAATAACTAATCTTTAAATCAGTAACTCAGAAATTTACTTTTCTTATTGAAATTTAGATTCCAGATTTTGTTGTGAAATTGGTTTAGCATGTTACTGATATTATGGTTCATAAACTCAACCTTTAATGGAAGCAACAAAAAAGTATCTTACTGATATCATAGAGAAAGGTTGAATTTTCTTTGTGACCTCACGGACTGTAGCCTGCCATGCTCCTCTGTCCATGAAATTCTCCAGGCAAAATGACCGGAGTGGGTGGCCATTTCCTTTTCCAGGGGATCATCCTGACCCAGAGATCAAACCCGGGTCTCCTAGCATTGCTGGTGGGGTGTTTATCATCTGAGACACCAGAAGAAGTCCAATGTATAAATTTCTTGATTCAAAATCTTTGGCAAAAATAAATAAAAATTGAGTTATCTTTCCCTGAAGCCATTCTCTAGAGCAGTGTCAGGAGTAGAATTGGGGCTCTTTAACCATTCCAGTCTATTGCTTGAGTAAGCAGACTGCTATGTGATAGGCAAGGCTCTGGTCCAATTAGCATGGATCAGAACATTGTTCAGAGGGGATTCAACTTTCTAATTTAACATGAGCAGAATGGTAGGCATCTTACTCAGTGTATAGTATAAATATCTGACGAACAAATGGCAAGAGATGAACACAACCAGAGAACCTGTGAGGTGAAAAAAGAGGCAAAATTGCAAAATGGCTAGATCTAGAAGAAAGCAGTCATGAAATTCATAGATATTACAGTTTAAATCCCATTTTGCCTCTACATATGCATAATTTGTTTTTGAACCCACTGTACATGCCACAATTTCCAGGAACTAGTCCCAAATTGAATTCCATCCTGGAATGCTGGGGTTTCCAAGTTTGGAATGATTTATCAGTTATAGAATGATCCAAATTTCTCCTCAATTTACTCAAGCCTCTTCTGACCAGTATTTCCTAGGTATCCATATAAGAAACCCCGAGTTTCTCATGTTCGTGTAGAAACTCTCTGGCTTTCCTTACGTGAGTTGATCTCTTTCATTTCTCTGCTTTCCCATGCCCTGTGTCATTCTTTCATTTGCAGGGGCAATCTGTCCATTTCCTGTGGGGTAGACACTTGGCCCAAATGTGTGTAATTATGAAGCTTCCCCTGGGGTGTAGGAGGGTGGGAGGGGGTTGTGCTTAGTGCCTGGTATACATAGTCTGTGTCTCAAGAGAAGAATCATAGAAAACAATTAACTGAGCATTTGTCAAAAATGCTGGCACGTGCACATGTCTTTCAGCTCCCCAAAGATTTGCCTTCTGCTTTGCTAACCTCAGGATACTGGCCAGCCACGGGGAAAGACTGCCAACCATATCCAGCTCATGTAGCCAGAGGCGGCTCCACTTGACTATCTGGAAATCATTCTTTCACTCACTTGGGAGGTTCTGGGGCCTCTTTATTTCCTCAGAAACAAGGCCCACCCAAACGATTTCAAGAGTACGGTGCAGCACAGTTTCCACAAGCAGACAAGCTGTGAAAGTTGGAAATCTGCAGCTCCTCTCCTTCCCCATTTAGTGCAGAACATTCTTTTCCCAACCGCATAGGTTTACAACCTCCCAAGATCTTTCTCGTGAAAGGCAATAGAACGCAGTGTCAAGTTAAGTTAAGATGAAAGATTAGGAAAATCTTTAGCTACTGAGAATAAAGTTCCTAGTTGAACATGAGCACCGACCACAGGAGGTGAAGGTTTGCCTTTTTTCCATCTGTTGTTGGGAATAATGGAGAGAAGCAGAGGGCTCTGGTTTTCTTCTCCAGTTCTCAGCTCCATTTCTTGTTGTGGCCAATGGTGTATTGGCTACAGGATGAAGCTTCCTCCCCATTTCTCTTTCAGTGGCTGGCTGGCAGTGAGCTGGCCACATTCAGAAGGGAAACAGAAGGAAATTCTTAAGTGTTAAGGTCATACCCAGGTCAGTACATGAGACCGAGATCTCCGTTACCTACAGTACTGCTCCAAGATGTCAGCAAGCCAAGGACACCATTGTGAAATTAAATTCCATCTTTCACTTTCTCTTCTCCTTCAGTGCATGCATACTAAGTCATTTCAGTCATGTCTGACTCTGTGAAGCTATGGACTGTAACCCTCCAGACTCCTTTGTCCATGGGATTCTTTAGGCCAGTATACCAGAGAGGGTTCCCATGCCTTCCTCCAGGGGATCTTCCTCACCCAGGGATCGAACCCCCTTCTCTTATGTCTCCTGCATTGGTAGGCAAGTTCTTTACCACTTTAGCACCATCTGGGAAGTCCTTCTCTTCTCCATACATCAAAATGGGCTTTCAAGCACCTATAGTAAACCTGCGAAATCATGACCAATGAAAAACAGAAATTTAGTGAAAATAAACTTATGCCCGACTGTTCTTTTTTCTCATTTCATTACTTCCTTTCCATTCTCTAAACTGGAAGCAATTGTTCAATAATGGTCTTTCTAGTCCATATGTCTAACCACAGCACTTTCTTGCTTTAAAACCTCCTAGCATGAAACCACACATTTTAACTCAAGCCTTGCTGAGTTATTTCAGCTACCCAAGTCATCAGGCCCATTGTGGTTCTGTCTCTTTGCACAGACTACCCTCTTGGAATGTCTTCATTTCATTCGCCTGCTTTCAAAAATGCTGCTCAGTTCTCCAGCTTGTAAAATGGGATGGCCCAGTCTGGGCTCAGTCTGGCCATGGCTCCCTTCTTTTCTTTTTTAAATAAAAACTGTTTATGTGTAAGTTAAAAAATAAATTAAAAGTACAAGCAACTGAAGAAAAATTTTTAAAAAAATTGCAGCTTGGAAGTCACCCCATTCATAAGCAGCTCTCCAACCATCATTTGCCCCTTCCCCTGGCAGGGTTGCACTTGCTCTTTCCACCATGAAATTATGTATGTACTTCTTTTATAACACACCATATTGTTTTGCTGGTGTTATTATTATCTATGTTCATGTTGTCCACTTGCATATCTTCTTCCCCAGCAGAATGTGATTTCTCCTGGAGTGGGAGTTTTGTACTATTGTCATATTAACTTCAAGAGTTTTAAACATCTGCCATAATAGGCTTATTACATTGTTAGAGAATGAATGGATAAAAAATTTAAAAATAAACCATATATGCATACATGTGTGTATGTATACATATATAACATTTATATATAATTTAATATATGATAGGCTTCCCAGGTGGCACTAGTGGTAAAGAACCCACCTGCCAAAGCGGGAGACATAAGAGATATATCTTTCCCTGGGTTGGGAAAGTCCCCTTGAGGAGGCCATGGCAATCCACTCCAGTATTCTTTCCAGGAGAATCTCATGGACAGAAGTCTGGTGGGCTATGGTCCATAGGGTCACAAAGAGTTGGACACTGAAGTAATGTAGCATGCATTTATATTACATGTATGTGTATATATATATATTCCGTTTTCTAAACGTACACACCTTTTTCTCTCTTTCACATCCTGTGGAAGTAGTGGAGTTTCTCTTTTCTTCCCCTTATTCTTTTTCTTACTTTTTGGTTTTCTATTTTTGGAGAAGAAGGTGTTTGGCTCCACCTCTCTCTCCCTGCCATTACTACAATGGCTGCATTCTCCTGTCGGAGACCCAAAGAACTCAGGTCCCATCAAGCAGCCCTCTCTCGTGGCCACAGCCCTCAAAGGGATCCATGCTTCCCTTCCTTGCCCTTCAGGCCTAGGCTACAAATCACTTCCCTCTATGACCAGTCCATAGGTTATTCTTCCAGCCTCCGTCTCTGTAAACAGTCCCTTCATTAAATGCTTTTCACCCTTTGGGTATGTCATCTGTTTCCCACTGAGACCCTGATGGGATACTCTTCTTAAATTATTGACTTTTGTTCAATAATCTCTTAATTTATACATTCGAAATAGTAATTTCTTCCACTTAGTTACATCACACTGATAACTGTGGGTGTCAGGAGCCAAAGTCTTACAAATGTTTTGTGATTCCTGGGCAACAGTCTCCACTGAAGTTGAAATTTGTGTGTCCACTGTCTGGTTTCTATGCTATGTCTGTTTCCCATTCAGTCAACAAGCATTTATGGGGCACTACTTGCTCTTTATTCTTTGATTTTTGATCTTATCTTTCCCCTTTTTGTGGGAAAATTCTTGGGCCATAAATCTGAGAACTTTGATTACTGGCTATGTAATTTTCAGACAAGCCTCTGAGTCCTGGTTTCCTTATTTGTGAAATGAGAAGAATAACAACCTCCCTAACGAACTTACTTCTGGAGAAGGGAATAGCTACCCGCTCCAGTATTCTTACCTGGAGAATCCCATGGGCAGAGAAGCCTGGCAGGCTACAGCCCATGGGTCACAAAGAGTCAGATAAGACTGAAGCGACTTAGCATACACACACACTACAGAACTTAGAGAGCCGTTGAGTAAATCAAATATAGCAATTTCATGAGTAACTTAGAATAATTATATATACTGTATCAGTTCAGTTCA
The DNA here is from genome assembly GCA_006410875.1 of Neotragus pygmaeus. Lineage (NCBI taxonomy): Eukaryota > Metazoa > Chordata > Mammalia > Artiodactyla > Bovidae > Neotragus > Neotragus pygmaeus. Next base: position 1,628,301 of record SJYV01025233.1, read on the forward strand.
GTTCAGTCACTCAATTGTGTCCAACTCTTTGTGATCTCATAGACTGTAGCATGCCAGGCTTCCCTGTCCATCACCAACTCCCGGGGCTTGCTCAAACTCATGTCAATCGACTCGGTTGGTGATGCCATCCAACCATCTCATATTTACTGCATACCTATATTGTTTCTGCTGTTTTCATGGTCTTTAACTGTTAATATCTTTCCTCCATAGTGCTTTTTTCTTCACAACTTTTTTCTTCCTGCTTTTTAACTTTTCTTCTCTATCCATTAGATACTTTTCATGCTCTTCTTTCACAAGTTGTCACCCTTTTCACTGATCTCTTCAAAGACATTTTTGTAAGTCAATCTACACCTCAGCTCCTTTGGAAAGTTCCATTCTTTTTTCTCTGCTGCCCTATTAGCTTCATTACAAACATCTTAATGTTTTTTTCCTTTGGGAAAAACATGAAAATTCAGGGGAAACTTAAATGTTTGCTCAAACATATGTACAATCCTCCTTTGAGAGCTGTGATTTTTTTAGAATAAGGTCCTTAGCGACTAGCAGAAAGTTTTTAGGGTTCAGTTGAGCAGGGACTGAAAAAAATCTCTTCTCCTCATACAGCTGACAATGTGATTAAATTTTGTCCTTTTCTTATTTCCAGTTATTCTCAGTCCTTCTTAATTTTTATTTGCTCATTAATTTGTTTGTTCAATATTGAGCACCTACTTTACACAAGACATTTGTTTAGTATTGTGTTATTTTTCTCTTTAAGGAAGTATAGTTGATGTACAATATTATATAAGTTACAGATGTAAAATATAGTGACTCACAATGTTTGAAGGTTATACTCCACTTATTATATAATACTGGCTATATTCCCCATGTTGTATGATATATACTTGTAGCTTATTTTGTACATAACAGTATGTACCTCTTAATCCCCTATCCCTGTCTTGCCCCTCCCCTTCCCTCATCCCACTGGTAACCACTAGTTTGTTCTCCATGTCTGTGAGTCCATTTCTTTTTGCTATATTCACTATTTGGCTATATTTTTTAGATTCCACATATAAGTGATATCATACAGCGTTTGTCTTTGAGTTATTTCACTTAGCATAATACAATCCAACTCCATCCATATTGTTGAAAATAGCAAAAGATACTATGTTTTATGAAAGGCATGGTCCTTACCCCTAGGGAACAGTCCAGCAGGGATAAAGAAGAGTCTGCTGGTAATCACAAGACATATTAAAGAAACACATGCTGGGTTTTGATCTGGTTTGTTCCCTCGTATAGGTACAGCCTCAAAGTTAGTGCCTCAGACACAGCGGGTGCTCAATAAGTATTTGTTCATTCACGAATACATTTTGAAATTTAAAATGTTAAATAGGAGGTAACTGGTTAAAGCAAATGGTCGAGTTGGGGGAGGCGTAGTGGAGTTGGAACTGGCAAAGGGAGCAGCATATGCAATGGGCCCAGTGGCACTATAAAGTGAAATGGACTTGTCAAACCAGCATGTTTTACTCACGCGAATGTGCTCTTAAGCTATGTTAATGATATTATATTTGCTTGGAAACCTGACTTTCTTCAAGATTCATGTCAATCATTTTATGGCCCAGGACAACTCACCTTGTGCCAATGTTTTCTCAAAATGCATGTTGTGGGTGAGGGGCCTGGTGCCAGTCTCGGCTAATGTCTCAAATTAGCAGACTCTAATTAGCAGACTGCTAGTACCTACATATACATAGAGAAGTCGCTCAGTCGTGTCCAACTCTTTGTGACCCCATGGACTATAGCCTACCAGGCTCCTCCATCCATGGGATTTTCCAGGCTAGAGTACTGAGGTGAGTTGCCATTTCCTTCTCCAGGGGATCTTCCTAACCCAGGGAACAAACCCAGGTCTCCTGCATTGCAAGCAGATGCTTTAACATCTGAGCCACCAGGAAAGCTTCAACATCTCGCTAAAGACTAGCAGGGGGGAACTCTTTCTGCCCCTTTTTGATGTCTATGTCAGAAGCTTTTTCTATTTCTTCTATACTTTAATAAAACTTTCTTACACACACACACACACAAGAAAGTGAAATAATTGTGAGGAACTGCAGGTTTCTTTTTGGTAAGGCTTAGAGCAAGGAATGAGTGTGATGAAAGTTGAGCTCAGTAAACCTAGGTATTCCTTGATAACAACCACCACCTACTATTTACCTTCTCTATATCAGAAGATTTACATACATTATCTTAAAACCTTACAACAATCCTATGAAAAAGACTATAGTTATTCAACCTCCTTTGTTCATTTCAACCTGATATCACCTAACTACAAGTGGTGGTGATATTTGAGAACTGGCTCTATACTCCTCTGATGACATACAAGGTGACCAGACTCACACACCTTGAGTTCAGCTGCATCTGGAGAGAAGGGTTCAGGTTTAGAAGTGTTCTTTCAGCTACTCTCAGAGTCTCATACTCTGGGAACAAATTTGAGAGGACTCTAGGTAATAAATGATCTGGAGGTTTCATCTGTGGTGCAGTGTTTCATTGAGAAGTTGGATGCCAAATTTTTGTAAAATGTGGAATAAGTAAACCAGAGGAAGTCTAACTGGAGCATAATCCTACTCGGAACAAAGAGCTCTGAGAAAACATTATGTTCTCTGGCTAACTCATCAAAAGGTAGGAGTTTTGAAGTGGGCTAGAGCAGAAGAGCAGCAAAATTATGACTATATTAAATGCTAAGAACTTTCAAATTAGTGGTTGGAAATTTATGCTGGAGGTTATCATTAAGAGGTTTCAAGAGTCTTAGACTTTGTATTGGAAAGAATTTTATAGATCTTGGAGTCTGACTTCCTTGTTTTGTACATGTGGAAACTGAGGTCAAAGAAGTTCAATGTTCCATAGCTGTGTATGGAGGTTAGTGTTCTCTAAACTATTACCACTTTAGATAGTTTTAGAAATTATTTTCTGTATGAAAGGCTGTTTTTAATTAACTAATTAGACGTACAGAATTGTATCACTCTCGTTTAATGGACTACATGTCAGTCATTCATTTTTCCATTTTAAAATATTATTCAGTCTTAGCTTCTTTGCTAAGTCACTTCAGTCGTGTCCAACTCTGTGTGACCCCATAGACGGCAGCCCACCAGGCTTCCCCGTCCCTGGGATTCTCCAGGCAAGAACACTGGAGTGGGTTGCCATTTCCTTCTCCAATGCATGAGAGTGAAAAGTGAAAGTGAAATCTCTCAGTCGTGTCTGAGTCTTAGCGACCCCATGGACTGCAGCCTACCAGGCTCCTCCATCCATGGGATTTTCCAGGCAAGAGTACTGGAGTGGGGTGCCATTAAGGATGTAGAAAAGCTCTGTGGAGGAAGAACTGAATTCATTCAGCACAATTTTGTTTCACCTTGGCTTTATTGCCATTTCTGTTATTTTTATTTAATAATTCATTTCATGCTTTTTATTGAAGAGGCTCAAAATGCTTTGCTCATATTGTTGTTCAGTTGCTAGGTTGTGTCTGACTCTTTGCGACTCCGTGGACTGCAGCACACCAGACTTTCCTGTCCTTCACTATCTCTTAGAGTTTGGTCACACTCATGTCTGTTGAGTTGATGATGCCATCCAACCATATCATCCTGTCACCAGCCCCCTTCTTCTCCTGCCTTCAATGTTTCCCAGTACCAAGGTCTTTTCCAATGAGTCGGCTCTTTGCATCAGGTGGCCAAAGTACTGGAGCTTCAGCTTCAGCAACAGTCCTTCCAATGAGTATTCAGAGTTGATTTTCTTTAGGATTGACTGGTTTGATCTCCTTGCTGTCCAAGAGACTCTTGAGTCTTCTCTAGCACCACGATTCAAAAGCATCAATTCTTCAGAGCTCAGCCTTCTATATGATCCAACTCTCACATCTATATATGACTAATGGAAAAACCATAGCTTTGACTAGATGGACCTTGGTCAGCAAAGTGATGTCTCTGCTTTTTAATACTCTGTCTAGGTTTATTATAGCTTTTCTTTCAAAGAGCAAGCATCTCATTTCATGGCTTCAGTCACTGTCTGCAGTGATTTTGGAGCCCAAGAAAATAAAATCTCTCACTGTTTCCACTCCCCCTCACCCCATCTATCTGCCATCAAGTGATGGGACCAGATGCCATGATCTTCATTTTTTGAATGTTGTTTTTCCCCAGCTTTTCACTCTTCCTTTTCACCCTCATCAAGAGGTTCTTTAGTTTTTCTTTGCTTTCTGTCATTAGGGTGGTATTATCTGCATATCTAAGGTTATTAATATTTCTCCTGGAAATCTTGATTCCAACTTGCGATTCATCCAGTCTACCATTTTGCATGATATACTCTGCAGAGAAGTTAGATAAGAAGGGTGAAAATATGCTGCCGTGTTATACTCCTTTCCCAATTTTGAACCAGTCCATTGTTCCATGTCTGGTTCTAATGTTTGCTTCTAGGCCTGCACACAGGTTTCTCATGAGACAGGCAAGGTAGTCTGGTATTCTTATCTCTTCAAGAATATCTCACAGATTTTTGTGATCCATACAGTCAGAGGTTTTAGCATAGTCAATGAAGAAGAAGCAGATGTTTTTTCTGGAATTTTCTTGCTTTCCCTATGATCCAATGGATGCTGGTAATTTGATCTATGGTTCCTCTGTCTTTTCCAAATCCAGCCATTACATCTGGAAGTTCTAGGTTCACATATTACTGAAACCTAGCTTGAGGGACTTCAAGCATGACCTTGCTAGCTTGTGAAATGAATGCAATTATAGGGTAGTTTGAACATTCTTTGGCATTGCCTTTCTTTGGCATTGACCTTTTCCAGTCCTGTGGCCTCTGCTGAGCTTTCCAGATTTGCTGGCATATTGAGTGCAGCACTTTCACAGCAACATATTTTAAGATTTTAAATAGCTCAGCCAGAATTCCATCACCTCCAGTAGCTTTGTTCATAGTAGTGCTTCCTAAGGCCCACTTCACACTCCAGGATGTCTGACTCTGCGTGAGTGACCACACCATCATGGTTATCCAGGTCATTAAGATCTTTTTTGTGTAGTTCTATATATTCTTGCCACTTCTTATCTCTTCTGCTTCTGTTAGGTTCTTGCTGTTTCTTCTTTACTGTGCCCATCCTTGTAAGAAATGTTCCTTTGGTATCTCCATTTTTCTTAAAGAGATCTCTAGTTTTTCCCTTTCTGATGTTTTGCTCTATTTCTTTGCATTGTTCACTTAAGAAGGCATTCTTATCTCTCTTTGCTTTTCTCTGGAACTCTGTATTCAGTTGGGTATATCTTTTCCTTTCTCTTTTGCTTTTTTCTTCTCTTCTTTTCTCAGCTATTCATAAGGCCTCCTCAGACAACCACTTTGCCTTCTTGCATTTCTTTTTCTTTGGGATGCTCTTGGTCACTACCTCCTGTACAATATTATGAACTTCCATCCACAGTTCTTCAGGCATTCTGTCTACCAGATCTAATCCCTTGAATCTGTTCANCAGTCCATTCTAAAGGAGATCAGTCCTGGGTGTTCACTGGAAGGAATGATGCTAAAGCTGAAACTCCAGTACTTTGGCCACCTCATGTGAAGAGTTGACTCACTGGAAAAGATTCTGATATTGGGAGGGATTGGGGGCAAGAGGAGAAGGGGACGACCAAGGATGAGATGGCTAGATGGCATCACTGACTCGATGAACATGGGTTTGAGTGAACTCCGGGAGTTGGTGATGGGCAGGGAGGCCTGGCGTGCTGCAATTCTTGGGGTTGCAGAGTTGGACACGACTGAACTGAACTGACAGAGTTTTCAAGGCAAGAATATTGGAGTGGTTTACCATTCCCTTTTTCAGTGGACCACATTTTGTCAGGTCCAGTGGACCACATTTTGCCTTAATTCTGCAGTATGCAGACAGTATTACTAATGAAATACTAGTTTAGGAAGCCAAAGATTAGATAGGTTGTTATTGGCTTACCTTCAGGTTGTACAGGAATCATAACCAAAACTCATTTCTTAAGAATTCTAATTGACTTCAAATGTCACTGTTACCCAGAACCTCTCCTTGGAGGGTCCGTGTGCAATGAAAACGCGGATTATAAGTTCTTCAAGGAGTGCCTGGAGAATTTTCTGAAAATCTTTGCAGTAGTACCTCTCTAATTAAAGAGTGAGTTTTGTAAGAGAAATTCATGAAACAAATGGTATGGTGTTTGATTTATGGCTTTTCCATCATCATTGACCATGGAGCCTAATAGGAAAACAAATCAACAAATAAAAAAACACCTACACTGATGGAAACTGATAAGGAAACATCTGGTATGGTATCTAGCAGAGAGGAGTTGATTGATGGAAAAAAAGAAAGGGAAAGAGGGAGACTGGAAATATGTTAAGGGCTTTTCAAAATAGCTTTCAAAACAGAAAAGAATGGATCCCTAATTCAAGTTGCTTAGTATCCAAAAGATAATACAGATGCATTTATGCCTCTCCAAAATATTCTGTTTGACTTAACGTTTGGAGTGAAGTTTTGAATTTAAATTCAAAGAATATTTGAAAAACCTATTTTTGTTGATGTTTCTTCTCATATATGTACATAATTGAAATAAACTGATCTTTTAACCAAATCTGCTGTGAAAGAAATACTGTATATGTAATTATATGGATGCAAGTGCCACACTATATTAATAAAGCACATGATATCATGGAAAAGAAACTTCTTAAAAATGAATCTCAGTTGACAAACTAATTATAACATGCTCTGTAAAACCTCTGGTAACAGTACTCTGTAATTATATAATTTATAACACATAATCTTTGAGGAGCTAAAGTCTTGTTAAGCAATGTTGTTAAAATTTTAATTAAAAACACTTATGTGTGGAAACGGTGATGAACGATGGATGTATCTTTCCGTGTTGTGTAGGAAAGGGTTAGTGTTATGGCAGGACATTCTTTCAGAATCAGTTTCTAGAGCACACCTCTAATCCAAAATTTCATCAACACTATCAATTTATTCCAAAAGAAGCCCATTTTATTTGTAAAATAAAAATGCAAACTCCTTTTGTCAAGTCTATTCATGGCCCTCTGGGCTTTCCAGGTGACTCAGTGGTAATGAATCTGCCTGCCAATACAGGAGACACCAGAGATATGGGTTTGATCCCTGGGTTGGGAAGATCCCCTGGAGAAGGAAATGGCAACCCACTCCAGTATTCTTGCCTGGAGAATTCTGTGGACAGTGGAGCCTGGTAGGCTACAGTCCACAGTGTCCCAAAAGTCAGACATGACTTAGCAACTAAATAATAACAACTCCTATCTCTCAAGTACCTCTTCAGTATCTTCCCACTGTCATTCCATCTGCCTTGAGTCCTTCCCACTCTGCCCCTCACCTGCCTGATACCTACTGCCACGCCAACGTCCACCATTAAAACAAAAAATTCTACTCGTAATTCAAGTTCTGATCAAATACTACCTCCTCCACGAAAAGTACCCCATCCCACTTACCAGGCCAGTGAGTAGTCACTTCTTTTCCTAAAATCCCAAAGTACAGTATAATCAGTACCACACCAGAAAGTATGCACAAAAGATTATTCTACATGATCATGTAGAATAATCTTTTGTGCATACTTTCTTTATCTCTTCCATCAGAATATAAATTCTTGACAGCAAAGACCCAGACTTGTTTCTGAATTATCTACAGTACTTAGCACAATGCCTAGTACATTTTAAACACTTGGTGAATATTTGGAGTATAAACAATCTGAAAAAGCAGCGTACAGGACATCACAAAACCTGATTATTTCCTGAATTATGATTATATTTATAATTATCATTACCGAATAATGATGATTAAGATGAAAATAATGATAGCAATAACCATTTACTGAGGCATTACCATGTGCCAGACAGTGTTAAAGAATTTCACATATATTAATTGCCAAGACAATCCTGTGACTTGGATACTATGATTGTTATTTTCATTTTGTTGATTGGGAGAACTGAGGCAGAGAAATCAGAATTTGCTCAAGTTTTACATAATGATATGTGGAAGGGCCAAGATTAAACGCAGGCAGTCTGTCTCCAGAGCCCTCACTCATTTCTTTATAGACAGCTCACCTCTTTTTGCCTTGCCCTCATATTCCAAATAAATGAAGCCCCATGCAGGCACTTTCTCTCCCAGTTAATGAAAATACTCCTGTCCTCTCTTGAAAAGACCACATGTGTTGCAGTTACCAGCAGTGACTGAGACTTTGGCCATCCTCAAAGAGAGCCATACTGTCTGCTTGATAAAAGCCGTAATTTTCCTGACCTGCTCCGGGCCTGGCCGCCTCAAAGAAAATGCAGGCAGACACTTGGCAACTGGGTTCTCCCAGACTCTCAAGCACAGGGCTGTGTTAGTGTTGGCAGTGGGGGATGGTTTGCTTCCTCCCCGTTTCATGAACTGTCACATCAGCCTTTGATCCTCCCAGGGTCTTGAGTGCGCCAAGATCATTACTCCACGTCTTTGCTCTGTTTCAGATAATTGCCAGAGAAAACGCTAAGGTTGGTAACAACCAAGGCAGGGAAATATTGCTCCCTACACGGTATACCGTTTATATATTGCATACTCAGAAAGGTTCCAGAGTGGAGGCATTGCTTATTTTTATTGCCTCAAAGCCATGAAAGCGGGGGGTGGGGGGAATGAACAGAAATTGATACATCTGGAACAAGAAGTCAGGCATGATTTACTCACATTTTTACCTGACCTGAAATTGCTTATTTAGAAAAAAGAAACATTATAAAGTCTCAGGAAAATGTCATGAATCAGAGCCAGCGTGATTTCACATTGGGGCTCCATAAACTTTTTTTAGGCAAAGAAACTGTCCAGGAAAATCAAATGAGCCAAAGGTACCCCTGCCACCGCGACCATCACCATAGCAACAGTTTCCTAGTGTGCTGCCTTGTGATGGCATAGCTTAGAAGACTCAAATGGTGGTTGCAAACGAATGGAAACCTGCTGGTTCATTCAAGGCTGTTCTTACTTGGGCAGAGTGTGACTGCTGGTTTAGGAAAGTAACAGACAAGAGACTTTCACCAAAACACTAGTTTATTGCCTCAAAAATTGCTTTGCCCTGACCACACACTACATCACTGAAACACAACTACAGGAAGTTAGAAGAGAAAAAAAAGTTGATTAAAGCCTTCCATCCTGCTTTAATGGTTCCCTTACCTCTTGTGTTCTTGGCACTTTATAAGCAATATGAGCACAGTTATGAAGCAATTAGATAATAAATGCTATTCTTATAGCTACCAGCTGGAAGAGACTTTACAGACCATCAATTTTTTTTTAATTAACTAAACTCCAGACTTTATTTGAATTTCATCTGTTTTTCCATTAAGGTCTTCTTTTGGTTCCAGGATTCAATCCAGGAAAGCACATTGCATTTGGTTGTCATGTCTCCTCTGTCTCCTCTGATTTGTGACCGTTTCTCAGTGTTTTCTTTTTTACAAAAACATGTCCTAGACAGTCCTTTGGAGCATTAGCAAGGGATCCTGTAGAAGGTCCTCCAATTTGAGTTTGTCTGATGTCTTTCTCATAAGTGGGCTGGAACCATGTTGTTTGGAGGAAGAAGATCAGAGAGAGGAAGTGCCCCTCTTATCTCATCACACTGAGAGTATGTGATAACCACATGCAATTATTGTGATATTAACGTTTGTCACTTAGTTACTGTTGGGTTTGCCAGCTTTCTCCAGGGTAAAGTTAATGTTTTTCTTTTCCCTATTCTATTATTTGGAAGTGAGTCATAAAGCCTAGGCCATTTGGGTGCAAGGGAGGGTCAAGCTTCACCTCTTGGAGTGGGGAGTATCTACATATATTATTTATAATTTGTCTATAAAAGATTTTACTCTTCTTTCTCATTTTTAAAATGCAAATATTCATTTCTCTCAACAACCAAGGAAACATTTCATGCAAAGATGGGCACAATAAATGACAGAAATGATATGGATCGAACAGAAGCAGAAGATATTAAGAAAAGGTGGCAAGAATACACAGAAGAACTATACAAAAAAAGATATTAATGACCCAGATAACTATGATGGTGTGATCACTCACCTAGAGCCAGACATCCTGGAGTGTGAAGTTAAGTGGGCCTTAAGACATATCACTGCAAACAAAGCTAGTGGAGGTGATGGAATTCCAGCTGAGCTATTTCAAATCCTAAAAGATGATGCTGTGAAAGTGTTGCACTCAATATACCAGCAAATTTGGAAAACTCAGCAGTGGGCACAGGACTGGAAAATGTCAGTTTTCATTCCAATCCCAAAGAAAGGCAATGCCAAAGAACATTTAAACTACCGTACAATTGCACTCATCTCACATGCTAGCAAGTAATGCTTAAAATTCTTCAAGCCAGGCTTCAGCAGTACATGAACCATGAACTTTCAGATGTTCAAGTTGGATTTAGAAAAGGCAGAAGAACCAGAGATCAAATTGCCAACATCCGATGGATTATAGAAAAAGCAAGAGGGTTCCAGAAAAAACATATACTTCTGCTTTATTGACTATGCTAAAGCCTTTGACTCTGTGGATCACAACAAACTGTGGAAAATTCTTCAAGAAATGGGAATACCAGACCATCTTACCTGTCTCCTGAGAAATCCGTATGCAGGTCAAGAAGCAACAGTTAGAACAGGAAATGAAACAACAGACTGGTTCCAAATCGGGAAAGGAGTACGTCAAGGTTGTATACTGTCACCCTGCTTATTTAACTTATATGCAGAGTATATCATGTGAAATGCTGGGCTGAAGGAAGGACAAGCTGGAATCAAGATTGCTGGGAGAAATATCAATAACCTCAGATATGCAGATGACACCACACTTATGGCAGAAAGCAAAGAGGAACTGAAGAGCCTCTTGAGGAAAGTGAAAGAAGAAAGTGAAAACGTTGGCTTAAAATTCAACATTCAAAAAANTGGGAGAAATATCAATAACCTCAGATATGCAGATGACACCACACTTATGGCAGAAAGCAAAGAGGAACTGAAGAGCCTCTTGAGGAAAGTGAAAGAAGAAAGTGAAAACGTTGGCTTAAAATTCAACATTCAAAAAACTAAGATCATGGCATCCAGTCCCAACACTTCATGGCAAATAGAAGGGAAACAATGGAAACAGTGAGAGACTTTCTTTTTTTGAGCTCCAAAATCACTGCAGATGGTGACTGCAGCCACGAAATTAAAAGATGCTTGCTCCTTGGAATAAAAGTTATGACCAACCTAAAAAAAAAAAATAAAAAGCAGAGACATTACTTTGCCAACAAAGGTCCATTTAGTCAAAGCTATGGTTTTTCCAGTAGTCATGTATGCGTGTGAGAGTTGGACAATAAAGAAAGCTGAGCGCTGAAGAATTAATGCTTTTGAACTGTGGTGCTGGAGAAGACTCTTAAGAATCCCTTGGACTGCAAGGAGATCAAACTAGGAAATCAGCCCTGAATATTCATTGGAAGGACTGGTGCTGAAGCTGAAGCCCCAATACTTTGGCCACCTGATATGAAGATCTGACTCATTGGAAAAGACCCTGATACTGGGAAAGATTGAAGGCAGGAGGAGAAGGGGACAACAGAGGATGAGATGGTTGGATGGCATGACCAACTCAATGGACATGAGTTTGAGCAAGCTCTGGGAGTTGGTGATGGACAAGGAAGCCTAACATGCTGCAGTCCATGGGGTTACAAAGAGTAGGACACAACTGCGCAACTGAACTGAACTCAACTGGTCAACATGTACTAATGTACATTTATTTTACACTTTGGATTATAATTCCATACTGTGTAATTTATTTTGTTTACCAAAGTGTTCCAATTTTGGCCATTTAAATCTTCCTTTTGTTGACTTCCTTTGACATGTTCCGCATTTATTTATTTGTCAAGCACTTTCTTCCTTTTTGGTACCACGAGATGCTCCAGGCTCATCTTTTACTTTATCTGCCCCAGTTTTAGCCTCAGGTATTTCTCCAAGGAGCCCTGGTTCCTTCTACTTGAGAACTGTTTCAAGAAACCAAGCAGACCATCAGGTTTTAACTTCCTCATTGGTCACACAGAGAAGCTGAGGTGCAAAGGAGGAAATAAATTACCCAGGATCTGACACTGAGTTAGTGGCAGGCACAAATTAGGATCTGGGTCTGACTTTTGGTTCATTAATTTTTCCTTTACTATAGTTTTTGTTGTGTATCTAGGCTTTACCCAGCTAGTTTGGTGATATCTCTTTTGTGCCTCTTGTAGTGTCAGGCACAAAATAGTCAACAAATGCATGAATCAGCTCTCTGCATCACATTTATACAGCCTTATTTTTCACTGCCCAGGTCAGATTTTCATTAATTCTTGCCCTAGACTATTGCAATTTCCTTTAAAATGGAAAATTTTTCTCTTCTTTAATCTGTCCTACTCATCATTGCAAGATCAAGGATAAAATAGTACAGTTGTCATCATTTCTCATCCAACACCATTTTATAGAATAAAATTTAACTCCACAGCATGTCAACTTATTCCTCTTTACCATTTCTCACAAATCTTGAACAGTCTTTTAAAACCATCTTAGCAAGTTTTACTACATGATGTGTTGCACAGAAAAGAGGGACCCTCAGATACAGTCTTAGCTTTCATCTTTGCTTTCACTCATTCCATCTGTGTCTTTCACCAAATTCACATTTTTCTTTCCCATCCCAGAACAAGTCCCTATTTCTTTCACAGGTTTTAACCAGTGTTCTTGGGTCTGATTTCTCTGAATAGTGCTCTATTAATTATGATCTCTGAGGCTTATATTTTTTTTCTCTTTTTCTACTGGTTCATTCCATTGAACATGTTTACATATGAATTCTTTCCAAGTCTTGAAGAAACCCTAGCAACAACTCCCCTTGCCCTTTCTTCTTCACATATGGTTTTTCCCTTTCATTCACCCTCTATTACTTTTAAAAAAAGTCTTCACTCACAGCTTCAACATTCCTACTTACTATTGATTGACTGACTTACCCTGCCTTGACTCAGATTTCCCACCCTAATCATCTATTTATAGTATCTTAAAAGTATCATGAATGATCTCTTTAAAATTTTAATTTAACCTATCAGCCATGGTTACAGTAGGAAACAGCACATTCAAAGGGTTTAATTTTAATAAGGTAAATTTTAGTGAAGTGAAATAACCCTGTAGGGAGGTTATGAGAGCTAACCACAGTCTCCAGGAGCTAGTCAGAGCAGAAAAGCAAGGCCTGGAGCAGAAAGTGAGGAAAGAAGTGCTTTCAGAAACAAACAAGAGCTGTAACAATCAAATATGAGCTGTGGCCTTAGCAGAAGAAAATCAGCCTCCGCCAAAATCACTGGCCAGCAGAGAAGGAAGAGAGAAGAAATTTCCTAATTTGCTCTTTTTTAATCCTTTGATGTCCTTCTGGTGTCTTTTCATTGTTTAACCCAAACTCATGCATACTTCATGCTAAGTCAGTCATTTCAGTTCAGTTCACTTCAGTTTAGTTCAGTCGCTTAGTCGTGTCCGACTGTTTGTGACCCCATGAATCGCAGCACGCCAGGCCTCCCTGTCCATCACCATCTCCCGGAGTTCACTCAGACTCACGTTCATCGAGTCCGTGATGCCATCCAGACATGTCATCCTCTGTCGTCCCGTTCTCCTCCTGCCCCCAATCCTTCCCAGCATCAGAGTCTTTTTCCGTGAGTCAACTCTTCACGTGAGGTGGCCAAAGTACTGGAGTTTCAGCTTTAGCATCATTCCTTCCAAAGAAATCCCAGGGTTGATCTCCTTCAGAATGGACAGTCTCTTCAGTCATGTCCAATTCTTTGTGACCCTATTAACTGTAGCTCTCCAGGCTCCTCTGCCCATGGGATTCTCCAGGCAAGAATACTGGAGTGGGTTGCCGTGCCCTCCTCCAGGGAGTCTTCCCCACCCAGGGATTGAACCAGCATCTCCTGCATTGACAGGCAGATTCTTTACCACTGAGTCACCAGAGAAACCCCTTCTTTCAATAATGCATTCTTTAAAAACACTATTGTGCACCCACCATGCTAAGAGCACTGTGCTAGACACAAGATCCAGTGATAAAAAATATGCATCGCGCCTTCTTTGAGGGAACTTAAATTCTGACAGCTCCTTTTTCATACATTCTACCAGCTCTTCCCTTATATTCCTCCTTTAATATTGTCATTCCTCAGAATTTTCTCCTTGGATCTCCTCTCTCCCTCTTATTATCTCAGGGCTTTTGTTCTCACATATATGCAAGAACTTCCAAACCCATGTTCTAAACTTAGACTCTGGCTTGTTAGCAAAGGATTCAAGGTCCTCGATATACTGGCCTCAACATTTTCTCTCTTATCTTCTTACTTTCTCTTATATTCTTTATACCCTTCCCACCCATAAAGGATCCAACACAGGGTTTTTGTTTTGTTTTAATCTTTTTTGTTCATAGATGTCTCTGGAGTGCCTCTAATAGTATCTGACATATAATAGGCACTCAATAAATGTTTATTNGACTGAAGTGACTTAGCAGCAGCAGCAACAGCAGAAGCAGAAGATATTAAGAAGAGGTGGCAAGAATACACAGAAAAACTATACAAGAAAGGTCTTAATGACTCAGATAATGACAGTAGTGTGCTACTCACCTAGACCCAGACATCCTAGTGTGTGAAGTCCAGTGGGCCTTAGGAAGCATTACTTTGAACAAAGCTAGTGAAGGTGATGGAATTCCAGGTGAGCTGTTTCAAATCCTAAAAGATGATGCTGTCCAAGTGCTACACTCAATAAGTCAACAAATTTGGAAAACTCTGCAGTGGCCACAGGACTAGGAAAGGTCAATCATTCGAGTCCCAAAGAAGGGCCATGGTGGTGGTTTAGTCACTAAGTCGTGTCCGACTCTTGCAGCCCGATGGACTGTAGCCTGCCAGCCTCCTCTGTCCATGGGAATTCTCTAGGCAAGAATACTGGAGTGGGTTGCCAGTTCCTTCTCCAAAGAAGGGCAATGCCAAGAATGTTCAGACTACTGTAAAATTGTGCTCATTTCACATGCTAGCAAGNAGCCTGCCAGCCTCCTCTGTCCATGGGAATTCTCTAGGCAAGAATACTGGAGTGGGTTGCCAGTTCCTTCTCCAAAGAAGGGCAATGCCAAGAATGTTCAGACTACTGTAAAATTGTGCTCATTTCACATGCTAGCAAGTGAAAGTTACTCAGTTGTGTCCTACTCTCTGCGAACCCATCGACTACACAGAGTCCGTGGAAATCTCCAGGCCAGCAAGGTCATACCCCAAATCCTTCAAGCTAGGCTTCAATAGTATATGAACTAAGAGCTTCCAGACTTACAAGCCAGGTTTCAAAGAGGCAGAGGAACCAGAGATCAAGTTGCCAGAATTCACTGGATCATAGAGAAAGCAAGGGATCCAGAAAAACATCTACTTCAGCTTCATTGATGACACTAAACCCTGTGAGTGTGTGGATCACAACAAACTGTGGAGTATTCTTAAAGAGGTAAGAGTACCAGACCACGTTACCTGCCTCCTGAGAANGATCATAGAGAAAGCAAGGGATCCAGAAAAACATCTACTTCAGCTTCATTGATGACACTAAACCCTGTGAGTGTGTGGATCACAACAAACTGTGGAGTATTCTTAAAGAGGTAAGAGTACCAGACCACGTTACCTGCCTCCTGAGAAACCTGTATTTTGGTAAAGAAGTAATAGAACTGAACATGGAACAATGGATTGGTTCCAAATTTGGGAAAGGAGTATGTCAAGGCTGTATATTGTCATCCTGCTTATTTAACTTCTATGCATAGCACAATATACTAAATGCCAGGCTGGAGGAATTACAAGCTGGAATCAAAATTGCCAGGAGAAATACGAATAACCTTGTATATACAGATGACACCACTCTAATGGCAGAAAGTGAAGAGGAACTAAAGAGCTCTTAATGAAGGTGAAAGAGGAGAGTGAAAGAGCTGGCTTGAATCTCAATATTAAAAAAATAAGAAAATGGCATCAGGTCCCATCACTGCATGGCAAATAAATGGGGGAAAATGGAAGCAGTGACAGATTTTATTTTCTTGGACTCCAAAATCACTGTGGATAGTGATTTTAGCCATGAAATTAAAAGATACTTTCTCCTTGGAAGGAAAGTTATGACAACCTAGGCAGCATACTAAAAAGCAGAGATATCACTTTGCTGACAAAGGTCCATATAGTCAAATCTTTTTTTTTTTTTTTTCAGTAGTCTTGTATGGTTGAGAGAGTTGGAACATAAAGAAGGCTGAGAACTGAAGAATGGATGCTTTTGAATTGTAGTGCCAGAGAAGACTCTTGAGAGTCCCTTGGACTGCAAGGAGATCAAATCAATCAATCCTAAAGGAAATCAACCCTGAATATTCATTGGAAGGACTGATGCTGAAGCTGAAGTTCCAAAACTTTGGCCACCTAACGCAAAGAGTCCACTCATTAGAAAAGACACTGATGCTGGGAAAGATTGAAGACAAAAGGATACAAAGGTGGCAAAGGATAAGATGGTTAGATAACATCACTGACTCAATGGACATGAATCTGAGCAAACTCCGGGAGAAAGTGGACGACAGAGGAGCCTGGCATGCTACGTCTATGAGGTCACAAACAGTCAGACATAACTTAGCATCTGAACAACAACAAACACCACTACTATGATCTTGACTATGAGTTATTTGTAGATACCAAAATAATAAAAGAAAAATATAAATGTTAAATATTTGAGTTCCATTTAGAATACTTGAATTTCATTTTCATATTTAAGTTCTCCTTATCCACATTTAAATCATAGAACATAGTTATTTCAAGCTGGGAAGGAACCTAAAGTTACCATTTAACTTTTGTAAAATATCAACTTTTAAGAAGAAAAATCATCACTAAATTTCTATTAGTAAAGCTATTATTAACACAACTTTATAAAAGGCAGGGGAGTAGATAATTCTTTGTTTAGCTGTTTTTGTCCTTCCCTAAAACATTCAAGGTGAAAATAAAAAAGATTCTTGAACTATTTCCCATAGTTTATGGCCTAATGCCTTTATATTAATACTTGATCATTATTCTTAAAATCTATTTAAGACACAAAATGCTAATTGGTTTTATTCAATTCATCATTTGAATTTGTGGCAATAAAATGGTTTTCAATGATAATCAAAATGCTTAGGCTTTACATGCATGCCTGCTAAGTTACTTCAGTCATGTCTGATTCTTTGTGAACCTATGGACTATAGCCTGCCAGGCCCCTCTGTCTACGGGATTCTTTGGGCAAGAATCTTTGGGATTCTTTGGAGTGGGTTGCCATTTCCTACTACAGGGATCTTCCCAACCCAGGAATCGAACCTGTATTTCTTATGTCTCCTGCATTGTCAGTCAGGTCCTTTACCCCATTATTGCCACCTAGGAAGCCCAAAACTAAACTGAACCCTTAAAAAGATTTAATGTGTGCTTGTGTGCTAAGTCATTTCAGTCATGCCCAACTTTTTGTGACCCTTTGGACTGTAGCCTGCCGGGCTTCTCTGCCCATGGGATTCTTCAGGCAAGAATACTGGAGTGAGTTGCCATGCCCTTCTCTAGGGGATCTTCCTGACCTAGGGATCAAACTTGCGTCACTTATGTCTCCTGTGTAGGCAGGGAATTTCTTTACCACTAGCGCCACCAACAAGACTTTAACTTTACATGTGGACTAATTTCTTTTTAATGAAAGTTTTTCTAATAAAAGTTAATCGTAGTCTCATTTTTCATAAATTGCACCTTAAGATAAAATACAAATTCTGCAATAAAAACAAGCTGCATTTGAAAGAAGGAAAAATTATTTAAATAAAATAACATTGATCTGTTCAGTTCACTTCATTNGCTGAGTATCTCTGAACGGGCTCTGCATTGGTGAGAAAGTGTCAAGCATTCCATTGCTTTTACTATCTATGTAATAGTAAAAGATATGTGTTTGCTTTGTCTGTCCTCTGGGGAAATACATTTCTGCATGTAAGTTCATGAAAAGTGGTAGCAAAAACTGCCACAAAAAGGTTCCAAGAAGGGGTGACCAGAAGATAAGAAAAGGCTCCACACTGTCTTCAGAGCTGAGATGTGGGGAGAGGTAAAGTACCTTTTCAGATA
Organism: Neotragus pygmaeus; assembly: GCA_006410875.1. NCBI lineage: Eukaryota > Metazoa > Chordata > Mammalia > Artiodactyla > Bovidae > Neotragus > Neotragus pygmaeus. The sequence continues at coordinate 1,646,369 of SJYV01025233.1, forward strand.
ATAATAATAGTGATCATTAGGGGCTTCCCAGGTGGCTCAGTGATAAAGAATCTGTCTGCCAATACAAGAGATGCAGGAGATAATGGGTTCGATTCCTGGGTTGGGAAGATTCCTTGCACAAAATGGTAACCCGCTCCAATATTCTTGCCTGGGAAATTCCATGGACAGAGGAGCCTGGCGGGCTGCAGTCCATGGGGTCCCAAAGAGTCAGACATGACTGAGCAACTGAGCACACACACACAGACAGGGATCATAAGCAGCTAGCCAAGAAGTAAAGGGTTAAGCAGTGTTGTTCATTGTCACATGACGCTGGGAAAGAGCTGAGCAGGAACCTCGGGGGTGGGGAGGAGGCACATCTTGCCTGCACATGTGGCCTCTACCACAAACACTTCAAAGTGCCTCCTCAGACCGACATAACATTCTGACGCCGACTGTAAATGCCCTTGACACGCAGAGTGGAAAATATCAAACGCTCCACCAGTCCCCAAAATGCAGTGTCTCTGCACTGGGAAAGACCTTAATGAGCCTGCAGTGAAGGGGGAGGTTGGGGGGCAGGATTCGGAGCCAGGGAGAGGGGAGCGGGTGTAACGGGTGGTTCTGATTTAAGGCTTGTACTGATACACGCCGGCGTGTGCAACTCAGCTCACACCTATGTGAATCTAAATGCCCCAGGACCTTGCAGAGCAGCCCCAAACATCAATTCCAGGCCTTGCTGAGTCAAAACCCTACTGAGACTATTTCCCCTTGCACATTCCAGAGCATATGACTCTTAAGTGGAAGAATTTCCCAGCCCACAGAGCTGTGATTTTTCTGCCAAAGAATCTCTGTGCCCTGTTTTCTCCCACACAGTTCCCCTCCATTCTCATGGAGGACACCTTATCACGCTATCCTCTCTTTGGTAAACTTTCATGATCGAGAGGGTCAGCAACCTGAAAGGTCTCTTTCATTCTACCAGATTCACCTGCCTTTCTGTAAACAGAAGATCTCTCCCAGGGGATCTGTTGTTATGTGCTCCTGGTAAATCTGCTACAAAATAACTCAGTAGAATAGTCCAGATAATGTAGAGGAAGAAAGTGTGTTCCTCCTTAATATCCCATCTTCCCAAAGATCATCTTTGGCTCCTTGTGCTGAGTTGGTTCATACACTCATTCTTTAATTCATTTACTATTTTTAACACTGGAGCACATACAATTTACAAAACATCCTACCCTTTGAGATATCACTGTAAAATAGGGGAAAAGGACGTACAAAAAAACCTAGCACATACAAACAAGTGTGTCTTGCTCACATTCTCAGTTGTATTCCACTATTTGCAACACCATAGATTGCAGTCCACCAGGCTCCTCCGTCTGTGGGATTTTCCAGGCAAGAATACTGGAATGGGTTGTCATTTTCTCCTCTAGCATATTCCCAGCCCAGTGATTGAACTCGTGTCTCCTGCATTGGCATGGGGGATTCTTTACCACTGAGCAACCTCGGAAGCCCCACATTGTATAGTACTTTAATGAGGTCTGTTAAAAAGTACCCAAGCACACAGGAGAGAAAGTGAGGATGCCAGCTCCAGGCATATAGACTTTTTCTGAGGACATTGTATTTAAGCTGCACCTTGACAAATGCATGGGATTTTAACAAGCCAAAGAAATAGCCAGGGCAAAGACTTAGGAGCGAGCAAATCCTGGTGAATTGGAGGAAGAAGTTCAGTGTGGTTGGAGGGGTATGAGGGGCAAGGATGGTAGATGAGGTTGCGAAGGCATAATATTAAAGGCTCACGTGCCAGGCTGATGGAATCATCACAAATTCTGAATGATTTTATGTCGAGCTCTGACTGATCACAGCTGTTGTCATAGAAGGGCAATCCCAGTGGAACGAAAGATGAACTGGAAAAGGGAAGGGCTGGAGCCTTCCCTGTGTGGGGCACACTCTGTTCCTCCAAGATCATTTGATCTTAAGATGTTACGATCATTTTCTCATCAGAAATCATATTTAATTTCTATTTCTTCCCACATTTGCTATAATAACTTGGTACTTCTGCCCCCAGACCCTGAGAGGCTTAGCATTGAAAACCAGGGTTTGCAAGGAATTTTTCTCCTGCCATTGGCCCCCTGCTTTCATCTCTCTAATCATGAGTTGTAGAAGCAAGAACTTTGGGAAGTCATCAAAACCACCGGGACATTATAGAACTACACCCCAGAGGAAACATGGAGGATGAAGCTTAGTTCCCGGGAGAGAACAAGCACATTCTTATATAAACATGGGGCAAATGTGAAATTTTAGCCAGAATAAAAAGAGACTCACTTAAAATACATTCTGTTACTAAGCTTATATCAAACAGGCCCAAAGGGACCCATCAGAAGTTTTCTTGCAAATTACATTTACATGGTTTTAGATGGTATTTGGGTGGTTAAAATTCTTCTTGTACAATAGCATGGGAATAGGAGATAAGTGAGTAATAAAAAGGGTAACTGAATCTCCTGTGTTAAGTCCTAAAGTTTTTATAGATATAATCTTGGGGGAATAAGGAGGAATTAACCCATGAACAGGAAGGTTTCTGGAAAGATAGAGGCCATGCTCAGTGATTTCTCCAACTTTAATTGTCACTGCTGGAGACAAGACCCCAGAATGCACAAATTGATTTCCCTGATGAAAACATCAGATTTTATGTATTTTGAAAATAATTGGTGGGAACTTCTGTAAAAGTAATTATGTCTTGTTTCTCCCCTCACAGAAATACTGTAGATGACCAATGTCATTGCTTTGCTTGGAATATTGGCTTTGATTAAAAAGTCTTCAGTTAAGATTCAGTGATTTATTATTGGAGACTTGTTTAGCCTGGCCCTGATGCACTGACCATACTGAATATGCGCTTTTGATCTATCTCACCGTAATGTCATTTATACGCTGCTCTGCAAGTTATAGAACATAAGGTAGTATGCTGTGACTTTTATATGCATCATGTTATTTTAATCAGTCTTACAACAGCACTATAAGTCCTACCATTAGCCCTATTTTATACGTGTGGACACTGAAAGCTCAGAGGGATAAAGTTAACTTGGAGTTCCCAAGAAGCGGAAATGAGATTCTAATCCCGATCTGACTCACTATACTACATGGCACGCTGATATTTCTAAAAAACAATAAAAGCTGTTACCTGAGTTATGGGGGCAGGGAAAGAGCCTTGATTAGGTTTAACTTAATCAGGTGGCCTGGGTGAGTGAAGGAAGGACTCAGAGAAGTACCCAAATATTCATCTCCCTTCTCTTTGGTGTGGGCTCCACTTTTGACCCTCTTGGGGGCTAGAGGAAATAGGGCACTGTTATCCCTGGGCCTGGAGTTGAGTCTCAATGACTCTGCAGAGCCAAACGAAATCACCAACTCAGCAGGCTCAAGGTCTGAAAGCAATTATGCTGGGCCTGAAAATAAGTGAGCTGCAGGTAAAACAGAATTTAATAATGTGTATTTAATTTCTACGTCCATCATGTGCTTTTCCAAAATACCTAATATAAATATATTCTGCATTTTAGGAGTGGGGATGTTTTACCAGGAGTTTATTCCTTATAGAAGTTACTCCTAAGTTAGTCCCACAGGCGGGCTGTCCTTGAGCACCTTTTTAATTTTTTTCTCAGCTCTTACTTTAAATACTCCAGGTGGGCACACAGAGCTCCCAAAGGGCCAGCTTGATGTCCGTCGCTGAGGCTGAGGGGCCTGCACTGCTGGTCCACTCTCTCACCTGCTGTCCCTGACATAAGAGGAAGACTGAAACTGTAAACTTGGCTTTGATGAGCCTTTTCACATGACACTAGACACAAGGAACCCAAGCAAATGTGCTGCTTCCTCTAGGACATTAGCTCAGAGGTTTCAAAGTCCCAGAGAAATAACACCGTTTGTAAGAAAAGAGTGGGCTGATAATTGGTCTTGTTCTCCATATTGTTCTAACAGAGATTCTGAGTCCAGCAGGTCTCTTGAAATGGCAAGACCTTGGTGTTTTAGGTTGGAATAGAACATTGTGACAGAAGAGGACGTGTTGAACTGGAGGTCCTCAAGACATCTCACCTCCCCCCTCCTCCACAAATATATTCCTTTTCCCATATGTTCTTTGTTAGTGAACAGTCTCACCATACAACCAGTCACCCATGTAGCAATCCCATTCTTCTTCCTACCTTATCTCCCAGTAAGTCTTGTTCTCCTCCTGATAATCTCTCTTCCCTACCTTCTCTTCACCACTGACAACTGCCCAAATCCTCTTTATTAATCTCACAACTCCCTGCGCATCCTCCCTGGTGCTTCCAGAGTATGCTCATAATGAAGGAACAACACTAATTATAAGATCTGTATAATTAACATGTTAGTAGGGGCTTACTAGGTGCCAGGCACTGTGCTAATTGTGCCTCTACCCTCGTATTTGCTTTCATAACATCATGTCCCTCTCTAACATNTTACTAGGTGCCTCTACCCTCGTATTTGCTTTCATAACATCATGTCCCTCTCTAACATTATTGATTCCCAGGTACAACAGGATGGAATGGCAACACTTTTCTATAGTGTATGAAGGAACAACACTAATTATAAGATCTGTATAATTAACATGTTAGTAGGGGCTTACTAGGTGCCTCTACCCTCGTATTTGCTTTCATAACATCATGTCCCTCTCTAACATTATTGATTCCCAGGTACAACAGGATGGAATGGCAACACTTTTCTATAGTGTCATGGTCAGGCCGGCTACTTACCACGTTTCCTCTCCTGCCATTGTTACGCTTTCTCAGCCTCACACCATAATACACCCCTCACAGTCCCCTCCATGTTCTCCTCGTGTCTTCTTTCTTTTTTCGTTCATTGTAACTTAAAGGGTTTATTGCCAAATAAAAAGGAGTACTAAACAATAAAATAGTTGTTGATCTAGATTTCAGATATGCTGCAAGTACCTGCACACACTTCTAACTTCTTGTAGGTCATTAACTGGATCACTGTCTTAGATGAGATAGTTTTGCTCCAAGGCTTCCTTTCCCTGTCCCTAAACATGAGAGCACCTTGGAGAACAGTTAGGTAAGTAACGTGCTATATGCTAATGTATACTGGCAACATAACTGTATTATCACATATTCTCAGTGCCTTCAACAGACCACAGACTCTATATTTAAACAAGCTATGTCGAAAAGAATGCTTCTCAGGCCAACCATTCCAAAGCTCACATCACAGTATTTATCAACCATCAGCAACACTGAACTGGCCAACCCTAAAAACTCCATGTAAACGATAGCGTGGTCCCTCATGTGACACATTTTGCAGCTAGGTTCTCTTGAGAGCAAGGATCTTTGCATGCTTGTTCCATACTTGCTACCTAGTTTCTAGAACAGAGCCTGGTGTATTGTAGGCACTTAAATAGTTGTGGCCAAAGTACTGGAACAAGCATGCAAAGATTCTTGCTCTCAAGAGAAGCTAGCTGCAAAATGTGTTACATGAGGGAGAGATTGGGGGCAGGAGGAGAAGGGGACGACAGAGGATGAGATGGCTGGATGGCATCACCAACTCAATGGACATGAGTTTGAGTGAACTCCGGGAGTTGGTGATGGACAGGGAGGCCTGGCGTGCTGCAATTCATGGGGTCGCTAAGAGTCAGACATGACTGAGTGACTGAACTGAACTGAACTGAAATAGTTGTGGAAAAATTTTGTTGATACAAAGAGACAATTTTATGACTACAGTTATACATTTGGACATGTACATTTAATTGTTTCCCCATGTTATATTTTTAATTTTCTATGATGAAAAGAGTATAAACATTTCTGAAAAGCTATTTAACAATATTTATCAAGAGCTCTAGAAGAACTCATACTTTTGTGGCAGAGACTGCAAAGTTTGAGTATCCAATTTTAATTTTCCCCTTTACTAACAGCTATCCTTTGTTACTGAGATGAAAATGGGTCTAGCTAAATCTCTACATTTCTCAGCCCTCTTGAAACTAAATATGGCTATGTGACTACATTTTTATGACTAATGAGATGTAAATTAAAATTTTTTGTGAAGGATTTCCAGTAAGTATCCCTGGAATTGAGGCAGAACACTGATGAAATTGCTTTTGTTTCCATCGCCTTTCTGAAGCCTAAAAGTTAGATTAGATAGCTGAATCTTCTGCAGCCATCTTGAACTCATTCAATCAGAAAACAGGTATTACATGTATTGGAAGCTTACAAAATCTCAAAGAGGGCTTATGGGTACTAGCCAAGGACAGTGTATCAAGGAGAATATATTTTGAGGACATGTCTCTCTGCCATTGCATTACTGCTCAGCAGTTGGCACCTTTGGCAGTAAAAGGTAGCTCTCCCCAGAGAGCTCTTGTCTCTGCCCTGCACCCCCCGCTCCACACACACTCATCATGTTTTCCTGAAGGTCCCTCTTTCTCTACATGCCCACCACCTTCCTTTGCTCACTTCTGCCTTTGAGGCTTAAAGCTATGTGTTTGCTTGATGGAACTCAAACCACCTTGAAAGCCGTGGTTATAAGAAAGTCTGGAAAATATCTTCGTATTTTCCATTTTTCCAGCCTCTGAAGCAAAGGAAGATGCATAAGAAGAAGACTTGAGTGGGTGGTGAGAGAACCAGTATGAAGTACTTTTCACTCTGTCGATTCAGTTTTCCCTGTCTTTCTTTGTCTCAGAGCTGTCATTGTTTAGAATTAGTGGGGACAAACAGCAGTGGGAATATATACTGGAGCTTGTTCTACGCACATGATGTCAAGGTAGAAAAATTTACAAGGCTTAGGAAATAGAGGAAATAGAATGATCATTAGCATTTAGAGGACCTCAAAAATAACAGCCAATACCTTCTAGCTCTAGTGAATTCAGTAACTGAGTAAGCCTCCTATTGCTACCCCATCCTCTTCAGTCTTTTCTCTACGCAATGATCAAAGTGAATCGATGAAACTTAAGGTGCATCAAGATGCTCTTTGGTTAAAAACTCTCCACTGACATCCCTCTCACTCCGTTCAATCAGAGAAGAGCCACACCCCACTCTGCCACTCTGCCCCTTCCTCCCTCCAATGTGCTGGGTATACTCTACCCTTGCCTTTGCTCTGCTGGTCAATTTGCCCAGGTACCTGAGGGGCTTCTTCCCAAATGTTCTCTTCTCAGTAAGTCCTTCACTGGCTATCCTACCCCAAATTTCATCCCTGTCCCCTGCTTCCCCCAACTTCCTATCTATCTTCCTCTTTGTTTTCTCCTTAATATTTGTTTCCAATGGACCAAATTTATCTTGTTTAGACCATCCCTCCCCATCCACCCAAATGTAAGCTCAATATAGGTAGAGATTGTCATTCCTCCTTTTCATTGCCATCTCTATGGAAACTGGATCATCAAAAAAGCAACAGAGTTCCAGAAACACATTTCTGCTTTATTGACTATGCCAAAACTTTTGACTATGTGGACCACCACAAGCTGTGGAAAATTCTAAAAGGGATGGGAATACCAGAACACCTGACCTGTCTCTTGAGAAACCTGTATGCAGGTCAGGAAGCAACAGTTAGAACTGGATATGGAACAACAGACTGGTTCCAAATAGGAAAAGGAGTACATCAAGGCTGTATATTTTCACCCTGCTTATTTAACTTATATGCAGAGTACATCNTGGAAAAGACCCTGATGCTGGGAAAGATTGAAGGCAGGAGGAGAAGGGGACAACAGAGGATGAGATGACAGAGGTGATGAAAGGCATCACCGACTCAATGGAGATGAGTTTGAGTAAACTCCGGGAGTTGGTGATGGACCCAGAGGCTTGGCGTACTGCAGTCCATGGGGTTGCAAAGAGTTGGATATGACTGAGCAACTGAACTGAACTGTCATTCCCCATTTTCACTGCCATCTCCATTGAAACTAGCACAGTGTCTGGTGCATGATAAGTGCTTCATGAATATTTATCAAATCAACGAATAAATGAACAAGCTGGTTAAGTGAAAAAGCTTTTGGATGGATGAAAAAATAAAAAAACTTTTCCCATAGAGGGATAAAATGTAAAGGAGATTTCTAAAGATGCATAAAAGTTAAATTTAAAAATAAATAAATAAATTAATTAAAAAAAAAATAAAGATGCATAAAAGGAATTTCGTAAAGCCCCTTTCCTTCAGGGGTATCCCTGGGGGCAAGACTGTCAATGTGCTCTCTTCCAGGCACCTTCTAGAGAACCTTTGGGGCTGACAGAGCTGTGTGCCAAGTCACTTCAGTTGTGTCTGACTCTTTGGTATGCTATGGACTACAGCCTGTCAGGCTGCTATCTGTGGGATTCTCCAGGCACGAATACTGGAGTGGGTTGCCATGCCCTACTCCTGGAGATCTTCCCAACCCAGGGCCTGAACCTAGATTTCTTATATCTCTTGCATTGGCAGGAGGGTTCTTTACCACTAGAGAGCTGTGATGGAGAAGAAACATTAGCCCGGGGGCCAGGAGAGCAAGACCTAGTAACCCTGCCTCTGCCTCTAGTTAGATGAGTTAGGGGAAGCCCTTTCTTTTCTTCGTTTTTAAATTTTATTACTATTCTTATCATTTTGGCTGTGCTCAGTCTTTGTGGCTGCACACAGGTTTTCTCTGGTCATGGCGAGCAGGGCTGGTCTCTAGTTACCGTGCGTGGACATCTCCTTGCATTGGCTTCTCCTGTTGCACTGTGCAGGTTCCAGGGTGTGACGGCTTCAACAGTGTGGCCCATGGGCTCAGTAGTTGCAACTCATGGGCATTAGAGTGCAGGCTCAGTGGCTGTGGTGCACAGGCTTTGTTGCTCCAAGGCATGTGGGATCTTCCCAGACCAGGGATCGAATCTGTGTCACCAGGACTGGCAGGTGGATTCTCAACCACTGGATCACCAGGGAAGTTCCTAGGGAAGCCCTTTCTGCACCCATGGGCCCTGATTGTACTGGTAGAGAAACTTAGGCTGTTAGGGGCTCTGATTTTCTTCCCTGGTGGATTGCACTGAAAGAGTAATTCATTGATAAGTGATTTAAAACCTGTCACTGTATCTCCAAGGACTCAGGCTACATTTTTAAGCCTATGAGTTTCCTCCTGAAATGCTTGTGGCAGCAGAAATTTCTCCACTCCACCCCATGGAGCAGGGCCATGTCCATGGTGCCATGGTCTCTGCAAGCTCATGTTAACACTCAGAGCTCATGAGGATGTCTGTGGTCTGCCTCTTTAGAACACTGTGTTCGATCGGCTGTAGCAATCTTGTGGTCCAATTTTTATTTCTGCTCTAAATACACAAGATTTCTCTACACATTTCACGTGAGTATCATGAAGAAATCCAGGGACATTTTTCTCTAACCTGCCTGAAATTTGTTTTGGCAGAAGTTCTGAAGGCCAAAGTCTTGAGAGGTTTGGGTTTTGTTAAATTACAGACATAATTTCAGTGAGGTTAAATAGCTCAGGCAAAAATTGGAGTGCCTTCCGATCATTTCTGCCCTTGAAACTCTACCCATCTAGCAAGGCCTGATTCTAGTGATGTCTCTTCCATGGAGCTTTCCCAGGTCATCAGAGCTGGAAGGGCATTCTTCTCTCCCCAAGGATATGTGCTGGGATGTAAAGGGAAGCTGGGCAGATAGGGGTTTGAATCCCAGATCTTGCTAGTGGGTAACCTTGACTGAGTTTCCCAACTTCTCTAAACCTCAGATTTCTCAACTATAAATAATGATAATGAAAACAGTAGAATCTAACATTTTGGGGGGCTTCCCTGGTAGACCAGTGGTAAAAGAATTTGCCTGGCAATGCAGAAGATGTGGGGTTGATCCTTGGGCTAGGAAGATCCCTTGGAGAAAGGGATGGCAACCCACTCCTGTATTCTTGCCTGAGAAATCTCATGGACAGAGGAACATGTCAGGTTACAGTCCATGGGGTCACAAAAGAGTTGGACACAACTCAGCGATGGGACAACATTTGTTGAGTGCTTACCGTCAAGCACCATGTTAGACAGTTTACATCTACTATTTTACTCAATCCTCTTGGGACAAGGCATTTTACTATGCCTTCTTTGTATATGTGGAAACTAAAGGTAACAATGAAATGATAATTCATAGCTCACTGAACAATGAAGATTGAATTTAAAAAAAATGTGGATCAAGGTATCATCAAAACTTATAAACATGAGATTCTTCTCCATTATACTCATTAAACCAGCTTGTGTCATTTTCTCACAGCATTTACTATGTGTTGCCTTATATTATGATTTACATAGAAGTAGTGAGATGTACACAAGAGCCTGGGCTCCTACTCTTAGATGTGTTCCTTAATCTTTGTGAACTTCAATCTCTTCAACTGCGAAATGGGAGTAGTGCTATTGGGATGATTCATTCAGCAGCTATATAATCTAAAATAATGCCTGGAACATAATAGTGGTTACTATTATCATTTATCATGCATGTTAAAAAGTCATTATCCTTTTTAGTTTGGAATTTCCTGAGAAACAAAACAAGTCTTTTCCATTGTTGTACCCCTTTGTGACCTCATCCTATGCCTTTTAGGTTACAAAACTGCTTCTCAAAGTGTGCCCCAAATGGCACCTGCATTAGAATATCCTGAAAGCTTGACAAAAGGAAGATTCCTGGACATCTCCTCAAACTCAATGGATTATGATCTCTGGCAGTGGTCCAGGATTTTATAACTTAACCAACCCCTTCAGGTAAGTTCTATGGACACTGATATTTGAAGACCACTNTTTCCATTGTTGTACCCCTTTGTGACCTCATCCTATGCCTTTTAGGTTACAAAACTGCTTCTCAAAGTGTGCCCCAAATGGCACCTGCATTAGAATATCCTGAAAGCTTGACAAAAGGAAGATTCCTGGACATCTCCTCAAACTCAATGGATTATGATCTCTGGCAGTGGTCCAGGATTTTATAACTTAACCAACCCCTTCAGGTAAGTTCTATGGACACTGATATTTGAAGACCACTCTACTCAGGGCACCAAATATCTGAGTGAAATAACCAAATAGATAAAAGATGAAAGCATTTTTTTTTTTTCTACCTATGCAGCATGGTTTGCAGGATCTTAGTTCCCTGATCAGGGATTGAAACCAGGGCCATGGCAATGAATGTGCTGGGTCCTAGCCACTGGACCACCAGGGAATTCCACAGAGCAATTTGTTGAAGTATGCATTTTTTTTTAAGTAATGGAAAGAAAAATTACCAATAGTGCTAATAATCTGGAGTTAAAATGATGCTCGTCTGGCTCTTGAGTATATAGTTTTGGACCTTATGTGCTCATTTGGCTTATCCTTGCCCCAAATACTCCTTCAGTCTACTTCCTTGGGGAGATAGAGTAGTTATACATTGTGTAGTAGCAGATTTTCACTAGGCTCTGAAATTTTCCTAGGAAATATCCAGCTACTTCATCAGCAACACAGACTTACCACACTCTGGGTATAAATATCAACACATAAACCATATCAAGATTAATAAAGACTATAAGAAAACAAATACCTTCTAACTTTCAGAATTTTTAGTTAGGATATCCATCTTTCTGACCTTAACATTTTAGCAAAGAAAAGAAATCTTGAGTCACATGGATATGAATCATATACATAGATACTTTGGATTTATTTTTATATCAACTAGTTTCTTTTTGAAGGACATTTCTTAAAGCACCATTAAATGAAAGATTATTTTTCTATAAAGAATTGTCACACCAACTTCTTGGTAGAGATGCTACTGTCCCTTTAGAAATAAAAAGGAGGGGAGACAGACTAGTGATGTGCTCAACAGAGTAATAAACACACTGATGGAGTTTGTTCTTCAGGTCTAAAACATGTAAAACAAATGTCTAAAACATTTCTAGTGAATGAAAAAAACAAAAAAACTCCACAGAAAGAAAGACCAGTTCTGACACATGAAAAGAGACGTTATAGTTCCCAAACTGACTCCAGCATAAACGGCATATTTGGGATAAGAGTCATATTCCCTGGGTAATTTCCATACCAAATGTGCAAAATTTTGCAAGCCAAAACGAATGCTGTCAAGCTCAACAAAGCCCAAGCTAATTTAACTCCTCTCACAGAAAAGGAAACAGTAACAACCTAGAATTGAATGCTTTTGTCATTAAAGTTGCTATAGTTTTAATTTTCAATTGAGTAGGGTAATGAAAAGCTACACACTAAAATATCTTCTTTCAGGAAGTAGTTACTACAATATACTCCAAAGCTCAAAGTTGAAAGTTCTATAGGGCTTTGTAGCATCAGACTTTGTATATTTCCTTAACCAGTAAGGCCTCAATTTCCCCATCTGCCAAACTAGAAGCAGACTTGTGCCTTTTTTCAAAGGGTGGTTGTGAGGATTATATGTTAAAATGCCTATAAAGCTATTAGCACAGTTCACGTCACACTGTGAGACCTTAATAAATGCTAGTTGTTACAATTATACAAGCTTCAGCCTGGAGATTTCTACCTTTATTGGAATGAATAACCGATCCTTGTGACCTCAACAATAATGGGATTTTATGTTGTGTAGTCCTGGCAGAGGAACTAAAGCAAACATGGAAGCTAAAGAACGTGGAAGAAAAGCCAATTACTTGAGCAGCAGGGGGTGTTTGATGTACACTAGTTGGATATATCTTAAAGGAGACAGTCCTTCTAGACATGCCTCATGTCATCAAGAAGCTTCTATGCCAACAATAAATGATTGTCATGCATTTTGGCAGCAGTGCCAAATGCAAAACCAGATTTATCTGAGTTCTAGTTTTAGGAAAAAATGGTCATCTATTAACTCCTTTCCCTCTGAGGAATAAAAAAGACTGACCATGAATTTTTACATTTTCAAAGGTTATATTGTGCTAGCAAGGAAGTGGGGAATATTCATGTCTATTTTCTGTTGGGTAGAAACAGGCCCAAGAAGATAGAACTGCTTCCATAGTCACACCACTGAAACAGAACCTCAGTCTCTTAATATTAAACTCCAGACTCAATCCAGTAAAACTCATTGCATTTCACATGGGCTCCTGGTGCGCAGTAGCTCTGCTTCCTTTTGGTTTCATTTTAAAGAGTAATAATTCACAAATTTCAACCAGTTCCATGGTTTTTCCTATCACTGGCTCTCTGGACATGTTCAGGGTGTTTTTCTTTTTGACTTCAATGCAAATGTGATGCAGGTGTGAACCTCGTACTGGGCAAAATTGGAAAGAAATGCAGTTGTGAAAGCTCCAGGGAACCACACCTTTGATTTTCTGTTACAAGCGAACCAAGCTGGGATCAAATCTGAGATCTGAGGGAGAAGAAGCCGCATTGCTGGAAGTGGCCTCAGAGTCCAAGCAGGATGTGTAAGGAGAGGTTGAAGGAAACTTGAGGACTTGAGACATGGCTGTCCATGGGGAACATTTTATTTCTGGCAGATGGGTGTGGGGCTTTGAGATGGTGGTCAGGATCAGAGAGCTGGACTAGAAGCTGAGAGGTCATTAACACCACATCTATGGTTTTAAAACAAACAAAAAATAGAACCTGTAAAGAAATGATGGCCCTATAACACACAAGCAGAATGCAAATTAAATAAGAGAAAAATAAATTTTTGCTCAGTAGCTCAGATGGTAAAGAATCTACCTGCAATGCAGGAGATCTTGGTTCGGTCCTGGGTTGGGAAGATCCCCTAGAGAAGGGCATGGCAACCCACTGCAGTATTCTTGCCTGGATAACTCCATTGGGTCACAAAGAGTTGGACATGGCTGAGTGACTAACACTTTACTGGCCAGCTCTTTTTCTCAGAAATATCAAATGTATGTTTCTTGAAAAACATATCTTAGGGAAAGAATCAGAAATGCAGCAAAGATTTCTGTTAGAAGATGTTTATCATTGTATTACTCAAGTTAGTAAAATAATGGAAGAAAATTTAACATTCAACAGTGTTAACTAATTTTAACTAATTTAGTGCATATTGATGTTGGGAAAGATTGAAGGCAGGAGGAGAAGGGGACAACAAAGGATGAGATGGTTAGATGGCATCACCGACTCAAAGGACATGAGTGTGGGTAAACTCCAGGAGTTGATGATGGACAGGGAGGCCGGTGCTGTGGTTCATGGGGTCACAAAGAGTCGGACACCACTAAGCAACTGAACTGAACTGATACAATCAAATAGTAGACATCCATGAAATAACAAGTTTTCAAAAAATGTTTTATCACAGTATTGTATTTAAGTGAAAAATTAAGACATAAAACTGTGTATAAATATGGTTTTAATTATGTAAAAGAAACACAAGGACACACACAAGCACAAATTGGAGATAAATACACCATAAAGGAAAGAATAATATCATATCTCTAGCTGATGAATTTGTGGGAGATTTATATATTCTTCTTTGTTTAAAATTTTTAAAGACTTTAAAATACAATTCATGTATTTTTTCAATAATCTGTGGAAATATTATCTGAAGAAAGATGATGCATCAGGCTCACAAAGAAAAATGGTCAGTGTGCCTGGCAACCAATTTTTTTCTACTAAAAATCACTTGTTCATTCTAAACCTGGAGAAAAACAACTTCAAGTTAATCTTCTGTAATACCACTCCCATGGCCACCTTGATTCAAACTTTCAGAAATTCACCAGGACCACACCACTCAGCTGGCCTCAGGAATGCAGATGTCTGAGCTGTTTCCCTTTGGCCATGTGGGGAACATCATCCCCATATATCTAGAGCTGTAAGCAGGCCAAGTCCTGTCATTTTCTGTGGGCAGAGGGAGGGCAGGAGCTACGTGATGGCATGCACAGAATCACATATCATCTCTTGTGCCATTACGTCTACCAACTTGAGGCACAAACCCTTCAACACACTGTTCATTTTTTCCTCTCAAGAATGTGGCCAAAATTTGATACGTGTAGAAGATGTCTGTTTAGACTCCCTTCCTCAGAATTCTCCCCCATTGAAATATGTGGTAGGAAAAGAAAGCTGATTTTCAGTGCAACTTTGTTACTCTTTGTATTGAATTCTCTCTTGTTATTGTTTATTTGGCTTTGAAATATTCTCCTTTTCAGAAATGAACATCTACATACCCCACAGGTAGGACTATAAATTGGTGTAATTTTGGGGGGAATCTCTTAATCATAAATAAACACAGACTGGTGTACATATAACTTCACTTACATACGTTAAGATTCTTGAAAGCATCTTTGAAGTATCATTTAACACCATAATATCATTTCTTTTAAAAAAATTTCAAAAAATTTACACCCAGTGATGACCCTGAGGGATGGGATGGGGAGGGAGGTGGGAGGGGGGTTCAAGATGGGGAACACATGTACGCCCATGGTTGATTCATGTGAATGTATGGCAAAAGCAATACAATATTGTAAAGTATTTGCCTCCAATTAAAAAATATAAATTAACTTACAAAAAAATTTACACCCAGTAAAATTAATGTTTTTGTTGGAGAGAGATATGAGTTTATATATTTGGACAAATAACTGCCATCACAGGATACAGAGAAATTCTAAAACCCCAGAAAATTCCTTTTGTTTTCAGACTCTCTCCCCGCACCTAGCCCCTGAAACCACTTATGTATTGTCTGTTCTGTAGCTTTGCCTTTTTTCTTGTTGCTGTTCAGTCATTAAGCCATGTCTGATTTTTTGTGACTCCATTGACTGTAGCCTGTCACGCTCCTCTGTCCATGGGATTTCCCAGGCATCAATACTGGAGCAGGTTGCCATTTCCTTCTCCAGAGGATCTTTCCAACTCAGGTATTGAACCCACATCTCCTTCATTGGCAGGGAGACTCTTTACCACTGAGCCACCTGGGAAGCCCTTGCTTATTTTTAGAGTGTTATAAAAATGGAATTGTGTAGTATATCACATTTTCAGGCTGGCCTCCTTTACTCAGCATAATGAAATTCAGATTTATTCATGTTTCATGACTTTATAGTTTGATTTTGTTTTTGCTTTTTAAATGGCTGAATAGTCAATATGCCACTTCTAAGAATTTATTGTAATTAAATAATCAGTAATAATTTACAAATGAGTTTCTATCAGTTATATCTATAACTGAGAAAAGCTGAGAATAATCCAAATGTTTAAAAATTGGAGATTACTTAAATAATATATTCACAAAATGGTAGACCATGCAATTGTTAAAAATAAGAATATTTAATAGCCTAAAAATATTCATGATATTTTTATTAGTACAAAAGCCAGGGTATAGAACACTGTGATTCAGTTTTATAAAAAAGAGAGAGGAAAAGATTAAAAAAGGGCAACTAAAAGTCTTTACAGCAATGTGTCAACTATGATGTCTCTGCTGTACCTTTTTACACTTTCCTATTGCATCCAAATGTTAGATGCTGAACATAGTACTACTTTTATAACCAGACAAAAGGAAACTATTTCAAAATTTCTTACCATTTTAATACTATTGTTCCCACATAACATTTGGTTTAAATAGCAACAGTAAATATCCTGTCATTGGAAACTTTCAGATAAAACTACAAAGCTCTGATGGAGAAGCAAATGGCTACACACTCCAGTATTCTTGCCTGGAGAATCCCCTGGACAGAGGAGCCTGGAGGTCGCAAAACGGTCAGACATGACTGAGCCACTAACACACACACACACACACACACACACACACATACACACACACAGCTCTGAGATAGGTAAGGTAACCAACATTTGTTGAGAATCTTCTACGTGCCACACATTTTCCCAAGCTTACTTTACTTAACTCTCAAGCTGAGAGGGATGACAGACAGCCTGTGTTTAATCCCCCTTTGTCTTGCAAGAACTTCACACTGGAATATAATTCTTCCAAAACATTTTCTTACAAGGTTGCTGTACAAAGTGATTGATACTATCCTGTACTCTTCAAAACCTTGATGATTAACTGATTGCCAAGGGTGGGATTGGAAACTGTCCTTTGATGGTGAGATGGGGGTCTTTGACGACATCTCAAGCAGCACCATAGTGAAGACTTCCAGAAAGGATCTGTCCATGGGACCTAGAATCAATGTGTAAGATATCCTTAAGTCTCATTCAATCTACCCTCAGCAAGGTGTAAACAGATTTCAACAAACAACCAGCAGCTCTCTTATGGGACTTGTGTCCATTATCCTTCATTTTAAATCTAACCATTGTACCAAATTGAGAAAATGCACCAAATTATATAACAAATATAACCTTTCCTCTAATGGATTAATTTATCAGAAATTATATGAAATGAAAGGGATGAGTATTAATTGCACATTCTCTAAGATCAGGAAATTTAATCCTTTTGAACTGACTTGGTAGTTTGGCTTTGGCTTGTAAAGTCCTTTGCTATTTTTCTAAACTATCATTTTAAGGAAAGGAAAACTTGATTTTTACAAATTCCTTCCTCTGTTAATTAAAAATACCCTGAGTCTTCTTAGGAGCTGATGTGCAAAATAAAGTTTCAGATAATCGATGTCTTTCTTCCAACGACCACAGAAGTAGAGTTTAACATTTAGCAAACATACACCTTATATTCTCTGAAGGGTTATTTATTCGGAATGCATTGTTAGTTACTCCATGGAGAATGCTAAGACAGCATGGCTGAATAATATCTTAACCCCAGTTGGATGTAAGTTTAAAAGCCTTAACAATTATAGGGTGAAAAACAATGCAAGCATCATTTAGGCAAAGCTTTTGGGCCTAGACAGTTTCCAGAACTGAGTGACCCAGGGAAGGTCTGGAACTTCACTTCAGTGAACATGAAAACTGTCATTGTAATCGACACCTGGGTTTGGTACTGAAAAGCTAAAGGAAAAGAATACAATTATAGACCACAGCAGGACAGGATAGATTCCCTCTGTATATTGCTCTTTGCCCAACACTTTTATCATTACCAAGATGAGTATATAAATCACTCCCTGATCATTCTTCATATGTTCCCCAGATTGTAGTTCGTTTCCCTGAACCTCAACTTATTGTACTTTGCTGGACTGTAAGACCAGAATGTGATACTGAAACCAGGCCCATCTCCTTCAGAGCTCTGCTATTTATATTACTCAACCTCTGTGATTGTGCTGGGTGCCAAATCTACAGGTTTCTTCCACCCCCATCTAAAGCACCCTGGATTTTTAAGCAAAATAATACCCTTTGTTGACTCTGAGTGGCTGAGTACAATTTAGGGAAACCATCAAGAAATCCACTTACCTGGCCTTGTTTTGGTAATTTTGGAATCCACACCATATAACACATGAAGTGGTTCTGTGACACTAAGATCCCGAAGCTGTGTGGGACCAGGTATGTATGTTGTCCTGACAACTGAGGGGTACTTCTACCTGTCGGTGCAAGTGCTATGATTGTGGCTAAGTATACATTGCCTTTTTATCCCTCCTAGGTTAAAAGAAAAATTGGGGCTTCTCTGGTGGCTCAGTGGTAAAGAACCTACCTGCCAATGCAGGAGATGAGGTTTCCATCCCTGAGTCAGAAAGATTCCCCTGAGAAGGAAATGGCAATCTGCTCTAGTATCCTTGCCTGGGGATCCCATGGACAGAGGAGCCTGGTGGACTACAGTCCACTGAACAACAGAGAGTAGGACACGACTGAGTCACTCAACAACAACAACAGCAAAATCACTAATTGTGATCGTTCCTTCAAGTTCAACTTGAATGACAGAAAAGAACACTTCTACGAATAGAAGCACTTCTAGGCCCAGAGAAGGGAATGGCTGAGAAAAGAAGTCGCATTTTGAAAACTTCTCTTGAGTTGTAAGTGGAGACACAAAGGAAGCCAGAATTAAAGAGATCCTTTCATAAAACTGGTAATAATTATTATTGGTTATAATTTAAATACTTGATTGCACCAATGTATTCAAATAAAGCTGTGGTTTGATTGTGTCCCCAGAAATTACAGAATGTAAAAAGAAGTTGGAAAGTTGCAAATGGACCTGATTTTGTAAAAGGAAGCAAGAGCATTTGAAATTTAAATAGCCAGTCACGGAAATTATTTTGCAAAAAAATAATTTATTAGAGGAAACAGAAAGAAATATGACCAAGAAAGAATAAGGTATCACATATGTTTTTTACAAAACAACATAAAAGGAAGCTTTAAGGATGCCTTCCAGGATGTAGTAATAAGAATCAGTAATATATGCAGAGATTGGGCCTGATGGGTGGAAGCAGGAAAATAAGTAAACAATTACACATTAGATTTCATCTTAAGGGGGAGGATCCAAGTGACAGCTTTGGCAACAAGACCTCCATATTCTTGACTTTTCTCGTCTCCATCAAAAAACCATGTCCATTTGGAAAATGATTCCAGTTAGGTCTTGGTCATTCTGTGGGCTTTGTGTCTGGCAAGAAGTTCTGAAAAGTACTTCCTGTCAAACCTTACACCCTGAACTTTCTGGGAGCTCCAGCTCTCCTTGGAAGGATGAGATATTTATTTTCATTCTTCTCTGCCAGGTCCAGAGAAGTTCAGTACTGCCAGTGGCTGATGCCAATTATACAATATTTTTTAAAGATTATTTCTTTATTTGTCTGCAGTGGGTCTTAGTTGTGGCACATGGGATCTTTGTTGCATCAGGCAGGACCTTTCATTGCTATGCATGGACCCTGTAGTTGTGCCATTTCGGCTCTGGAGCTCGAAGGCTCAGTTGCTGCAGCATGCAAGCTTAGTTACTCTACAGCATGTGGGATCCTAGTTCCTCCACCAGAAATTGAACCTGTGTCTCCCACACTGCAAAGCAAATTCTTAAACACTGGACCACCAGGGAAGTCCTTCCAAATATACCACCTTGATACAGCATGTAAAGATCAAATATAGATCATTAAGTCAACAAAAATAACAACCAAGCATCCTCTGTGTGTAAGGCATAATATCAGAGGTATATAATGGAATTTAAGATATAGTTGCAATCAAGAAATCTACAATCTAGTTATAGAATAGACATTAGATGTTAACTCTTAATGGGTACTGTTAGTTTTTCACAGAAATAAACATGAATAGGATGATCAACAAGGACCATCAAGCTCAGGTAAAGAAGTGATAAATCCCCAGGGACTAAAGAGAGCATCATGCTTTCAGGAAATAAGGGGACCTGAGGAAGTCAACACTGAAATCAGATTGATTATATTCTTTGCAGCCAAAATGGAGACGCTCTATACAGTTAGCAAAAACAAGACCGGGAGCTGACTGTGGCTCAGATCATGAACTCCTTATTGCCAAATTCAGACTTAAATGAAGAAAGTGGGGAACCACTAGAGCATTCACGTATGACCTAAATCAAATTCTTTATACAGTGGAAGTGAGAAATAGATTTAAGGGAATAGATCTGATAGACAGAGTGCCTGATGAACTATGGCTGGAGGTTCATGACATTGTACAGGAGACAGGGATCAAGACCATCCCAAAGAAAAAGAAATGCAAAAAAGCAAAATGGCTGTCTGAGGAGGCCTTACAAATAGCTGTGAAAAGAAGAGAAGTGCAAAGCAAAGGAGAAAAGGAAAGATATACTGATTTGAATGCAGAGTACCAAAGAATAGCAAGGAGAGATAAGAAACCTTCCTCAATGATCAGTGCAACGAAATAGAGGAAAACAATAGAATGGGAAAGACTAGAGATCTCTTCAAGAAAATTAGAGATACCAAGGGAACATTTCATGCAAAGATGGGCTCGATAAAGGACAGAAATGGTAGGGAGCTAACAGAAGCAGAAGATATTAAGAGGAGGTGGCAAGAATACACAGAAGAACTGTACAAAAAAGATCTTCATGACCCAGATCTTCATGATGGGGNGCCCTTTCCTGAATGTACCCCACAAATTCTCACATCTTGGTCTATTCCCTCCACTTCAAATGCCCTTTTCCACATCTCTGACTGTCAAATCTTGCCTTTTTTTTTTAACTTGAAGCTTAAATGACACTTCCTCCTTTCTGGTCAGAGACAAATACATCCTTCTTCACTGTTTCACTCCATCCTACATGTCCTAATCCATATTTCCTTGGCCCATAGTCAGTCAAGTTCCACTCTCAGGGAATCAAGATTTTAAAACAATCACTCGATGATGGCAATGCTTAATCCAAAGGAATGCTATTCTGCTAGTGAAACTTTAAGCACGTGTGATTACAGAAGATGACATAGTATTGGTCCAGGGGGCCCTCCCTATAAAGCACGTAGACCAAAGGCCACAAACACCAACAGAGTTGAGGAGAGATGCCGTGAGCTAATGTTAGCAGGGAGGGCATCATGGAGAATTGATCTGGAGACTGAAGGTGGATAGGACTCAGGGAGGTAGCATGGTGCTAAGTAAAGAATTTGGACTTAGATAGGCTTAGACTCAAATTCTTTTTCTGCCTCTTTGTAGGCCAAGAGCCTCTTTCTTATCTTAGAAACCTCAATTCAAAATGGCTTCAGTGGAAAAAAAAGGGGGTATTGAACTTTTATAATGACAAAATCCAAGAGTAGCATCAGCTTCAGGTATGGCTGGATCCAGGGGCTCAAGCACTGATCTCAGGATGCTATCTATCTCTTTCTGTCTCAGGGTCATTTTTGTCTATGCTGGTTTTATTCTCCAGCAGGCCTTGCCCTCAAGATGGAAACAGCATCCCAGCAGGCTCAGCTGAACATTCATGATGGTTACTCCCCACCCCCACCTCCAACTCTTTCTTACCAACTGTTCTAGGATTACCTCTGAGTGGACCAAATTGGGTCACCTGATGATCCTTGAACCAATCACTGAGCCCATGGGTTTGAAATTTTTGATTGGCCAGGCTATAGTCACATGCCCTGAACTAATGGGAGGAGTCAGACTAACCCAAATCACAATTATTTGAGGTGAGGGAGGGGTCATTTTCAAGGAAATTTGAGACTGTGATCAGGAGAGGCATCCAAAGCAAGTGATGTTCCCTAAAACTGCTGAACAACTGTGGAAAGCCCTCCGAGGGCTTTCTGATCCTTGGAGCCTGACAGTTATAAAATGGGACTATTAGAGGCCAACCCCAAAGCGGAGTTGTAGGTGGTTGATTTGCTGATATTAATGAAAGCCACAGGCACTCACTGGGTACCTGATGAAAGTCCACAGAATCAGAAGCTGGGAAGAATCTGGGCTGGAAGTAGAGAATGAAAGGGTGAGAGTGGTAGTGTATAATCTGAGACAGTCACAAGTTCATCCATCTTGCAAGCTGTTTTTATGATATGAAGTTGTCACTCCTGCCATTGACAGATGGGGCCCATGTCCCTCCTCTTGGCCGGAGTTTTGGCTATGTTGGAAGTGACACTATGTGACTTTGTTTTGGTTGCACTGGGTCTTCACTGTGGTGCATGGGCTGTTCATTGCTGCACTCAGGCTTTCTCTGGTTGTGGTGAGTGGGCTTCTCATTGCAGTGACTTCTCTTGTTGCAGCTCTTGGGCTGTAGAGTGAAGGCTCAGTAGTTGTGGTGCATGGACTTAGTCGCTCTGTGGCATATGGGATCTTAGTTCCTGGACCAGGGATTGAATCTGTGTCCCCTGACTTGCAAGGCAGAGTCTTAACCACTGGACCACCAGGGAAGCACCACTATGTGACTCCTGAAGCTAAGTTGTAGAAGGTGACACAGCATCTTCCTGGCCCTCCTGGGACATTTCCTGGAGTCGCCATGTTTGAGGAAGCCCAACCTGCCCAAGAAGGCCACAGAGCCCCCTGAGGTCCTGGCTGACAATCAGCATCTATTGTGTGAGTTGCAAGATGTGTGAGTGAGCAAACGTCAAGATGACCCCAGCCTTAGGGACCATGTGATTGCAACGGAATAAGAGACCCTGCCTGGGATTACCTAGCTGAGCTTACTGGATGCCAGAACTGTGGCATAATGAAGTTATTGCTTTTGTTTTATGGACTAAGTTTGAGGTGGTCTATTACCATAGCAACAGATACTAGGAAGAGTAGGCTAGTGGGGAGATTGTGAGCAGAGGCTTTCATGGGGAGTTTTACTGGTCTGATCATACAACAGAATGTCTCTCCAAAGCTCGCTCGCTCCCATGCCTCGGTTAATGCTGGTCTGTTCAAGAGAAAAAAGGAGAGGCTACGCTTGCGACCCTTGAGTCCCCTGAGCTACACACAGCCCTGTGCCCTACTGGCAGAAGCTGGCCCAGCCACACCCCTGGGCACATGCTATGAATTTCCCAGGACAAAGTGGTGGCCTCACATGCTTTGGGGACAAACTCTACTTTGCAGCATTGGTCCTCCCAGAAACTCTGGCCCAGCCGTCTCTCACTGACTCATGAATGGCACCTGTCACCTTCTGAAAGTGGNCAGCCACACCCCTGGGCACATGCTATGAATTTCCCAGGACAAAGTGGTGGCCTCACATGCTTTGGGGACAAACTCTACTTTGCAGCATTGGTCCTCCCAGAAACTCTGGCCCAGCCGTCTCTCACTGACTCATGAATGGCACCTGTCACCTTCTGAAAGTGGAGGGAGTGGGAGTTGGGGGGTGGGAGGGAAGGAGGGAGTGAAGAGGCAAAGTAAGCCCTTGAAGGTGAACATGCTAGATGTTTGCATAACCCAGGAGATGGGTTATGCTAAAGGAGAATTTCCTTTTGCTGAGATTGGAAGAGGCAATGGGTCCCCATTTATCAGCCCCATTCTGGTCTCAGCCCCTTCATTCAGGTCCTGTGGCATTTCCTGGTTCCCATTCTGTCCCACTGTCCTGGGGAAGTCACCTCTGATTAAAGGAGGGTGCATGCATGCGTGTGTACTCATTTTTGTTGGACTCTTTGTGATCCCACGGACTGTAGCCCGCCAGGCTCCTCTGTCTATGTGACTCTCCAGGCAAGAATACTGGAGCGGGTTGCCCTGCCCTTCTCTAGGGGACCTTCCCAACCCAGGGATCAAACCCTCATCTCCTGTGTCTCCTGCATTGCAGGTGGGTTCTTTACCACTGCGCCACCTGAGAAGCCCCCCTGAAGGAAGAGAGATGATGTTAAACGTGAATGGTACCCAGGTGGTGTCTACACAGATCAGGAGATAATCCAGCTAATTGGATTGTTTGAAGCTTACAAAGAAACACTCCACTCTGGACCTCAAACTCCCAGGCAGCTGCCATCCCCCCTTCCCAAGGCATCCCCGTGCAGCTCTGCCCCCATCCCCCGTAGCACCCATGGGAATGGCTCCTGCCCTCTGCACACTGGGACTGCCATTTGCTTAATTCTTTAACATTAACCACATGCCTTCTCTGTCAGAAAACTCACTGACTTCAGAAGGACAGTTTAGATCACCCCGTAATTGGAAAAGCCGATATCACATGTTGTAAATAGAAGGTGACTGTGAAAATAAAGGCAACGGACATGAAGGGGTTCACCAAAATCTGGCTTCCAGACTGCCGCCTGACCTGACACAAAGGTTTTTTCTAGATGGAAACTTTTCTTCTACTTTGTTGTAAAGGTAGCTGAGGCAGCCTGAGCGAGGTGTCCAAGGCATATCAGCACCCCGCGGAGACTTTCTCCTTGAAGTTGGCAGAAGAATAGAAAGGAAAAAGGGAGTGATTTTCACGCTGTTGAGGGTTATTTAATGCTGTGTCTGCATCCCTCACAGGTCCTCCCAACAGCTGGGGAGACACAGGAGACTGTGAGGATGGTGAACGCTGGAGCAGAGCTTGCTGTGGGCTTGAGGCAACTCCAAGACCTTCAGTGCACTCTCTCATTCAATCCTCAACAACCCTATGAGGTAGAAGTAGGTGCTGTTATCATCCTCACATAGTACCCAGAGAGGTTAAGTAACTTAACAAAGGTCACACAGCCAATGAGTAGTGAAGCAAGGATTTGAACCCCGATCTCCCCACCTAACTGCCTGGATGGCACAGGTCTACACTCACTGGGTCCCAGGATAATTGCCTGAAGTCTCCATTCTGGGTTGAATACTGTTTTATCCACCCACCTACCCCACCCCCTTCCAGAATTTGTGTCCACCTCTGAAGATGGACGCAAGTCTGAGTGAACTCCGGGAGTTGGTGATGGACAGGGAGGCCTGGTGTGCCGCGATTCATGGGGTCGCAAAGAGTCAGACATGACTGAGAGACTGAACTGAACTGAACTGAACTGAATGTAATCTTATTTGGAAATAGGTTCTGTGCAGATCAAATTGGATTAAGAATTGAGTTAAGATGAGGCTATACTGCAGATGACTGAATAAAGACANAGACATGACTGAGAGACTGAACTGAACTGAACTGAACTGAATGTAATCTTATTTGGAAATAGGTTCTGTGCAGATCAAATTGGATTAAGAATTGAGTTAAGATGAGGCTATACTGCAGATGACTGAATAAAGACAATGTGGTGTATATACATACAGTGGAATATTACTCAGCCATAAAAAAGAATGAAATAATGCCATTTGCAGCAGTGCGGATGGACCTAGAGATTATTTTACAAAGCTAAGTAAGTCAGAAGGAGAAAGACAACTATCATCTGCTATCACTTAGAGGTGCAATCTAAAATATGACAGAAATGAACAAAGCAGACTCAGAGACAGAGAAAACAAAGGAGAAAAGGGGTAGGGAGGAATAAGTTAGGAATTAACAGATACAAACTGCTACCATACATAAAATAGATAAACAAGATCCTACTGTATAGTAAGAGAACTTTGTTCAATATCCTGTAATAAACCATAATGGAAAGGAATATATGTGGTACGTGCATGCTCAGTCATGTCCGACTCTTTGCGATACTATGGACTGTAGCCCGCCGGGCTCCTCTGTCCATGGGATTCTCCAGGCAAGAATACTGGAGGGGGTTACCACTTCATACTCCAAGGGATCTTTCTGATCCAGGGATAGAACCAGGGTCTCCTGCAACTCCTGCCTTGGTGGGCAAATTCTTTTACCACTGAACCATGTGGGAAGCCCAAGGAATATATAAAAGTATTTGTAAATATATATATTTTGTTGTTGTTGTTTTTCAGTCTCTTAAATCACATCTGACTCTTTGTAATCCCATGGACTGCAGCACTCCAGGCTTCCCTGTCCTTCACCATCTCCAAGAGTTTGCTCAAACTCACGTCCATTGAGTCGGTGATGCCATCCAACCATCTCACCCTCTTTCGTTCCTTTCTCTTCCTGCCTTCAGTCTGTCCCAGCCTCAGGGTCATTTCCAGTGAGTCGGCTCTTCACATTGGGTGGTCAGAGTATTGGAGCTTCAGCATCAATCCTTATATATAAATACTGAATCATTTTGCTGTACATCAGAAACTAACACAACATTGTAAATCATCTGTACTTCAGTTTAAAGAAAACGATGAGGTCACATTGAATTAGAGTGATCCAATGACTTGTGTCCTCATAAGAAGATGGAAATTTGGACACAGTGATACACAGAGGGAAGACAGCCACGTGACCATGGAGACAGTGAGGGACGTGGTGGGGCCACACACCAAGGGATACCAGGGAAGCCTGCAGCCCCTAGGAGCTGGAGGCAGTGTGGGAGATTCTCCCCAGAGCCCTCAGGGAGCACAGCCCTGCTGACACATTGACTTCAGGGTTTCAGCCTCCAGAACTGTTAAGAAATTAAGTTTCTGTTTTTTAAGACCCCCCAGTTTGTGATCATTGTTACGGCAGCCTCAGGAAATGAACACAGTCACCTTGGCCCATGTCTGGGGGGAAATGTTCTCTTGTGGGAAAGGGGTCTGGAGTTCACTGCAGGAGGTCTCTTGTTTGCTGGAAAGTCTGAATTCCCACCTTGCCTTGCCTGCTTGGACACCTGCTGGGGCAGTCTGACTTTCCCTGGTCCTCTGCTTTTGCTGTGTAACTTTGGGCAAGTGATTTAACTTCTCTGAGCCTCCAACGCCCATCATGGATTTAAGGAGAAATAAACCCCCAGGAGGCAGCTCTTATGTCTCGGTAGATTTAGGCTTCAGGAGTTGTCACCATCTGGAGTTTCCTTGCCTATTGGTTTGCCTGCTTGTGTTTGTCTAAACCAGTGTGGCCCAACACAGCTTTCCATATTGAGCCCTTGAAATGTGGCTTCTGTGACCAAGGAAGAGACTTTTAAATTTAATTAAATGTAAATGTGAACAGCCACAGGTATTAGATTCCTCTTGCTGCTGTAACCAACGACCACAGGCTTAGTGACTTCAAACAACTTAGATTTATTACCTTATAGTTCTGGAGGGCCGAGGTCTGCACTGGGCCTCACTGGTCTGCAGTCAAGGTGTTGGCAGGACTGTGTTCCTTCCTGGAGATTTTGGGTGAGGTGTGGGGGGAGCAGAATTTGTCTTCTTGATTTTCCAGCTTCTAGAGGCTCAAGGACCCATATCACATTGCAGCATCTTCCCTGATTCTGACCCTCCTGTCTCTCTTTCCTGAGGACTCTTGTGATTACACTGAGCCTCCCCAGATAATCCGGGATAATCTCCCTTTTTCAAGATTCTTTACTGAATCATATCTGCGAAGTCCCTTTGTCATGTCAGGTCACATATTCACAGGCTCCAGGATTAGGATGTGAACTTTGGGGGCCACCGTTCTGCCCCCAACACACACACCTCACATGGCTTGTGGTTACCATCCTGGACAGCACAGGTTGGGACCTTCTAACACCGATGTGTCCCCTGAGCCAGGCACACGTGCTTGCTAAGTTGCTTCAGTTATGTCGGACTCTGTGAAACCCCATGGACTGTAGCCCACCAGGCTCTTCTGTGTATGGTATTCTCCAGGCGAGAATACTGGAGTGGGTTGCCATGCCCTCCTCCAGAGGACCTTCCTGACCCAGGGATCGAACTTGCATCCCTTATGTCTCCTGCATTGGCAGGCAGGTTCTTTACCACTAGTGCTACCTGGGAAGCCAGGCACAGAGTAGGTGCCCAATTAATGTGTTTAGTTGATGAAATTTGAATATTGCCTCTCCAACATGTGTTGAAGGATGTGCTGGGTTTTAACTCCAAGTCCTAGCTAACCTTGGCCAAATGGAGAAAGTGTGGTGCTTCTAACAGTTCAGGCGAGGCCTCTGGACATGGTTCTTTTCCCAGCTCTACCATATGACCTTAAGCAAACCTTTGTGCATCTCAGCACTGACGCCCTCATCTGTACGATGAAGGGTAAGGAGGGAAACGAGCCATGAAAAACAGCTACCAGCAGCCTCAGAGAAAAGAAAACTGAAGGATTTTCCCTGTGGTCCAGTGGTTAAGATTGCATGCTTCCAACGCAGGGGGCCCGGGTTCCACCCCTGGTTGGGAAACTAAGATCCCAGATGCCTCGTGGTACAGCCAAAAAAAGAAAAAGGAAAACTGAGGCAAAGAAAAGCCAGGGAGCAGCCCCAAAAGCAAGGTGGTGAGGAAGGGGAGGAATCTGTCCCAAAGCCTAGAACGCACTTCAGAAAGAGGGTGTGAGAAACCTGCAGAGAAGCTTTCTGTGCTATCTGGGAGAGTGAAGATGGTAGCCTGGACCAAGAATAGAATCAGGGATTGACTTCTTAAATGCTGTGATATCTGCCTGGATAGTCTCCCTAAACTTTTTCTGATTATTGAACTCCTACTCATCCATCAAGACCCAATTCAAATGTCCCTTTTTAAAAGAAACTGTCCGTGACTCTCTGAACTTACCTCTGATCCAACAAAAAAGGCCCAGGATCTCTGGACCTCCCACAGAAGCTGCACTGTCCTATCACATGACCTACCGAAAGCCACATGGGCTGGTAAGTGACAGATCTGGAACATGAGCACAGGTGATCTGGCTTCACTGTCTGTGCTCTCACATACACATCCCTAAATGCCCACATACACACACACGAGCAAATTTTGGGAGATAGTGAAGGACAGGGAAGCCTGGCATTCTGCAGTCCAAGGGGTCGCAAAGGTGGGACAGGTGAGTGACTGAACAACAGTAATAACAAATACATGCACATGCTCACACAATCCACAAACACACATGCACACATCTATAAATCTATTCACATACGCTACAGACAGATATACACAATCCTATTCCTTTGCATATGTGTGACCACATGCATATACATGCAGACAGACCAGACACACTGCCCGTCGCTCAAGCTTGTTCCCCCGCACACACACAAACCACATGCTGGCCCATACACCAGCCCACAGGTGTGTACACACAGAGGCGCAGGAAGTCCCCCTGCCCACAAACCCCTCCACAGGGGCCCAGACCTAGGAATAAAGGCTACAGGAAGCCTGGCATGCTGCAGTTCATGGGGTCACACCGAGTTGGACACAACTGAGCAACTGAACAACTCACCAGTGGAACAGCATATGTAGGCATAAACAAATACACATGTGTATCTTTACACAGCTAAACATTCACATGTATCAGGAATGCAACTAGGATTCCCTGGTGGCTCAGACAGTAAAGAACCTGCCTGCCAATTCAGGAGACCCGGGTTCAATCCCTGAGTTGGGAAGATCCTCTGGAGAAGGAAATGGCAACTCACTCCAGTATTCCTGCCTAGAGAATCCCATGGACAGAGGAGCCTGGTGGGCTACAGTCCTTGGGGTCGCAAAGAGTCGGACATGGCAGAACGACTAACACACATACACACACACATAAATTCAATCACAAACAGAAAAATGTCTAACAAATATGTGAACTGGAGTATTCAAAATTTCATCTTCCCTTCACGCACCCCTGACATGTATATGCATACTCAGGTACACACGCAGGTTCCTGTTCTCCGGCCCCAGGCCCCATCCTGCCCACCCTGGGCTCCATCTCTGCGGTAAGGCCTGGAGGCAGGTATCAGTGCCCTCTGGTCTGAGATGACCATCGGAAGGGACAGTCAGCTGCCTGGCCTCACCTGCCAGGCTGGGAGGTAGCGGGCAGCACAGTGCAGGTGCTAGGAGGAGGGATGGGTCCAGTCCCAGCTCTCTCTTCAGAGCCCACCTGCCTGATGCTTGTCGCCCTGATCACACTCTTCCTGACCCCTACATGGTCCGGTCCATGCAGGATCAGGGGGCCAGAAGCAGACCCAACACACTCCAGGAGGCCCAGATGAAAAATCTGGGAGGAGACAGGTCCACCCTGGAGCAACCTCCGCCCCCCGCCACCACTGGCAATTCTGAGCGGAGCGGAAGGGGATGTACTGCGTGGACTGGTGGGAGGAGGGGAGAGGGTGCCTGCCGGGACAGCCTCCTACGTGTCCAGATGGCCAGCCATCTGCAGTCCCCTCCTCCTCTGGGGTGGCCGGGCCTGGTGCCGGGGCAAGCCGCCTTGGAGCTGGTGGAGCACGTTGGAGCCAAGTGTCGCCTGCCAGGCCGGGGGGATGTTCCTTTGAGGGAGGCGTCCGAATGCTCAACCAGCCAGGCATGGGCAGGCCTGCAGTGCCTGGCTGCTATGGCCCAGCCTCTCATCCCACGGTGCAGGCATTTCTGTTCTGGAAGATTCTAGGGTTTCAGAATCCAGCCCCTTCATCCAATCATTCATTCATTCATTTCCTAAATACCAAGTGCCCGCTAAACGCTGGTCCTGGAGGTTCAATGACAAACAAAACAAGTATCTGCCGAGTACCTATCCTTCCTCTCTGCTCAGCGGGGCCAGTGGGGGTCTCCAGGGTGGAGTGAGGGGTCTCTGTCTCCTCTTAGACTTCTAGGTCTCATCTGGGCTCCCTGGAGCATGTTGGATCTAGACTGTGTGTGTTCATCACTCAGTCATGTCTCCCTCTGGCCCCAGGATCCAGGCACTTTCCTAGGAATCAGGGATACAGTTGTGAACAAAACAAATACATATCAGACATCTACTCTGTGTCAGTCATAAAGCTGGTGACAACAGTGAGTGAACTATTGAGCACCTACCGTATGCCGGGCACTGGGGAGACAGCGGTCACCCCATAGGTGACAGGTTTCTGCCCTAACTGAGCTTGCAATCTCTGGGGCAGAAAGGACAGACGAGCTATAGTGAAAAACAAGGGGCAAGGGAAGAACAGTGATATTCTCATCCATTTGATCATTAAAAAAAAATATTTTTAAAAATATATTTGGCTGCACCAGGTCTTAGTTGTGGCATGTGGGATCTAGTTCCCTGACCAGGGATCAAACCCAAGGCCCCTGCATTGGGAACATGGAGTCATAGCCACTGGACCATCAGGGAAGTCCCTATCCATTCAGTCATTTTAGACGGACAGTCAGGGAAGGCTTCTCTGAGGAGGTGACATGGAACAAAGACCTGGATGATGGGAGGAGCCAGCCCTCAGACTCCCTGGGGAAGAATGCTGTGGGCCAAGGGAATAGTCAGGGGGAAGACCTGCAGCGGGAACAGGCTCTGTGCGCCCAAGACACCTGTGGGGAACCAGGGCCCTTGTGCCAGAGCAGATGAGCCTGCGGAGAGGAGAGCGTGGGAGATGAGGGGTAGGTGGAACCGTGGTGGGGTTCTGGGGAAAGTAGGGCCTGGGAAGAGGCCCCAGGGCTTGCAGGGTTGGAGGCAGAGTGGGCCTGTGAGGTGACAAGAACATTCTATGTAGGAAGTTCTCCCCGGGGCCAACCTCCACAAGGGCTGTATGTGCATGGGTCCCAGTGAGTCTGGGAAATGAACGCCAGGATGATTCCCATTTCACAGACAGGAAGGTGGAGGCACAGGAGAAAACTGCAAGTCTGGGGCCCATATCTCATTGGGTGTTCCCAATCCTTCCAGAGCAGACAAAAGGGAGGTGCTCCGAGCCCATGTGGGCCCTACCCTGCCACCCCCAGAGGCTCCAGGCTGGCCCAACTCCCAGTCAGCACTGCCCCAAGCGTGGGCTCTGAAAACAACGTCCCCAGCCAACCCCTCTGCTGGCGCCTGAAGCTGTCAGCCCCGACTCCCCGTGGGCTTAGTCACCCCGCACAAGTGACATTTATTTATTCCTTCGCACAGGAGCGTGGTGAGAATTAATTATTTAGCGCCGAGGAAGCACTTTGAACNGGACCATTTACCATATA
Source organism: Neotragus pygmaeus (assembly GCA_006410875.1). Classification (NCBI taxonomy): domain Eukaryota; kingdom Metazoa; phylum Chordata; class Mammalia; order Artiodactyla; family Bovidae; genus Neotragus; species Neotragus pygmaeus. The sequence continues at coordinate 1,678,159 of SJYV01025233.1, forward strand.
GTACAATGCTGCCCACAAGCATGATCCAAGAGTACCTGTTACTTTAAGCTTAGGTACATGAGTTATGCAGTCCCTCTCTTAACAGCACCAGAGGGATAAACAATTCTGGACAGGAAGCCTGCAGCAAACCCCATATGGGAAATCACTCTTTTTTCTCTTCCCACTGGAGTGCACCTCTCCATGCCTATGAAACCAGAAGCAGTCACTTCTCCATGCCTATGAAACCTCTACAAGCCTCTGTATCCTTATCCTTTCAAGAAAAAGCCTTTTGCTTGAGTCTCCCAGTCCTTTCCTGACCCTCAAAAGGCTGGCTCAAGAGTTAATGGTTAGGAAATGTGAAGATGTAAAAACAAAGAAGAGCCTCTGGGCTAGAAAACTGGTAACAATTTAGACTATAAGGCAGCTACATTCTCTGATACACATTTCTAAGTTGTTTTGATAGAAGCAGAGTCCCACCAAACAAAAACTGCTGACCTCAAATATGTAGACTCCCGACCAATTGAAACCAGAAGATTGGTGATGCCTGAAACTGCACCTTGATGCTAACCAATTCAAGAATTTTGCATAAGCTGTTCAGGCACCCTGCAGTCCCCTCCCCCACAGCGCCTTTAGCAGTCCTTTGCCTGTGCCAAGATGCAAAGATGGTTTTTAGGCACACTAGTCCACCGTCTTCTTGGTTAGTAGGTTTTCTCACATAAAGTCACTTTCTTTGCCTCAACACCTTGTCACCTGACATATGGCCTGTCATGCAGCAAGCAGTCGAACCTGAGTTTGGTAACACACAAGAAAACCAGTGTGGTTTGGTGGTATAAGGATGGGTTTGGGGCTGATGCACCTGGCTGTGGTCCAGGTTTTGCCTAACTCTTCGTGCTTAGGGGCCTAGATCAAGGCCAATAGTCTACACTCTCATTTTCTCTAACATTTTATACAATTATGGAGTTGGGATAAATAAGCACTAAACTCTCCTTCATCCCTGGAAGAGATTTTTATTCTAAGGAAAACAAATCAGGATAACCAATAATAGATAACATATGATTTTCATTACCTGCAGCCATTTGTCCTCTAAGTAGCTGGGAACACTAAATTAGCGAACACTTAAACATGCTCTTAGCAGAAATACAGAGTTAGGTTCCTGCAAGCCTCAGAGCACAACATTTTCATCAACTGGTCAATACATAATCTTGTTTTATGTGTCTATTTAAAAACTCTTTATTTTATACATACTGTTGATTTAACAACATTGAATACATGGCCAACAGCACTGTAAATGTGTGCCTGAATGAAACTTCCCTAATGTGTATTTTCTCCACAAGGTATATTACAGCCTTCTTGTGCTTGGGAACACTGCATTTCAGCACTCTGCTTGGGGACCGTTTTAAACAGATTAAATCACTGACAAAAAGTACAAAATGCTAAAAACATGGCATTAAATAGACCATGGAAAGGACACATTAACAGTTTGAGAGTTGAAACAAGAAGGCAAAGCATCACCTTGTCTGACCTCAGCTGGGAATGCGTGCATAGGGCTATTCAAATTTCTTGACACTTGCCACATGGCTGCAAATGACTATGAAAACATTGCAAATATTTATTTGGAAGTTACAAATAAATTCTAACAAGTAGGCAAGTTTGTAAATATGGAATCCATGAATAACAAGAATCAACTGTACCAATGTAAAATAAAAAATAAATTATTGCATTACTTTAAAGTCTCTTGTTTCTAAAAGCAGCAGACTTTCTTCCAAGTCTTGACTTCAAGCTGTGTAGTAATCTCCTTAATTCCCTTATGTGCTGGCTAAAATTACAACTCCATCTCACAGATGGTGTAATGTAGAGATGATGAAGCAACTTCCTAAATGTCCCCAAGCAATGCAACCACCGTGCCAGGATAACTCAGGAGCGTGAAACTAAGCCTGTAGTTGCCCCACTGGGCTGTCCTCTTCCGGCTCAATTATTCACAGAAAATATGTTCTCCCTTCAGGACCTGTTAGCTAAGTCCTATTCTTAGGTTCCGTGGTGGAATTCTGCAAATCATCCTGGGACACACCTTCTGGAATTGTTGTTCAGTCACTAAATTGTGTCCAACTCTTGGCGACTCCATGGACTGCAGCATACCAGGTTTCCCTGTTCTTCACTATCTCCTGGAGTTTGCTCACAATCATGTCATTTGAGTTGATGATGCCATCCAACCATCTCATCCTCTGTCATCCCCTTCTCCTCTTGCCATCAATCTTTCCCAGCATCATGGTCTTTTCCAATGAGTCAGCTCTTTGCATCAGGTAGCCAAAGTATCGGAGTTTCAGCTTCAGCATCAGTCCTTCTAGTGAATATTCAGGGTTGATTTCCTTTAGGATTGACTGGTTTGATCTCCTTGCAGTCCAAGGGATGCTTAAGAGTTTTCTCCAGCACCACAAATTGAAAGCATTGATTCTTTGGTGCTCAGCCTTCTTTTTAGTCCAACTCTCACATCCATACGTGACTACTGGAAAAACCATAGCTTTGACTATACAGACCTTCATCTGGAATTGTAGCAAATGGTTATAACTGTCAACTTTTAATTTTGTCCTCTAAGAGTGTTATCTGAGAATTAACTAGATGTTCTTTTACCATAGTTCTTTTGTCTCAGAGTTAGAATTGATAACATTTTACCCCCCACCCCCATATACAAGCAAGTTTCAATGTTATAGCCTCAATTAGGACATTCCTGTCTGGTTTACTACAGTGCATGTATTTAAGAACCATACTATTCACTATTCCTTTTCTATAGGGCAAGAAACATTTTTTACTCCTTTTAAATGTTTCCTTGTATTCCCCAGGATGTCCGTAGCAGTGCCTGGGGTATAGAGCACACAGTACACACTGAAACTGTACTCCTTCCAGTTGGAAAAGTGTAGTTAGAGGGAAACAGCATTGTGGAGCACTTTAAGACCTGATAAGCATTGTATGACACTCCAGTACTTTGGCCACCTCATGCGAAGAGTTGACTCATTGGAAAAGACCCTGATGCTGGGAGGGATTGGTGGCAGGAGGAGAAGGAGACGACAGAGGGTGAGAGGGCTGGATGGCATCAACAACTCGATGCACATGAGTTTAGGTGGACTCCGGGAGTTGGTAATGGACAGGGAGGCCTGGCATGCTGTGATTCATGGGGTCGCAAAGAGTTGGACATGACTGAGAGACTGAACTGAACTGATCTGAAGCACTGTATTATATTATCTCCCTTAATCTTTAAGAATCAGGCACATTATATTTTATCCTCATGTTATAAATGGAGAAACAGGTCTGAAAGAATTTACATAACATGTCTAAAGTCACAAAGCTAGTCAACAAAGAGCTATGACTGAAACTTCTTCTCCAACACCACAGTTCAAAAGCATCAATTCTTCAGTGCTCAGTTTTCTTCACAGTCCAACTCTCACATCCACACATAACCACTGGAAAAACCATAACCTTGACCAGATGAACCTTTGTTGGCAAAGTAATGTCTCTGCTTTTTAATATGCCATCTAGGTTGGTCATAACTTTCCTTCCAAGGAGTAAGTGTCTTTTAATTTCATGACTGAAACTTAGAGCCTGCTTTTTTTTTCCCCCCTTAACCAGGGCCTATGGCTTGGCTTAGGGCTTCCCTGGTAGCTCAGCTGGTAAAGAATTCATCTGCAATGCAGGAGATCCAAGACAATCAAAAATAAACTAATAAAATTTAAAAAAGAAAATGAAGGTTAATGAAAGTAAGTATATCACAAGTTGAATGTAAACTACAGTATCAGACAACGCTAAACAGTGCATAAAATGGCCTTTATTTCACATCAACTTATCTTTCAAGTAATTACACAGCCTCCAAATTATTACACAAGAAGACAAGTAACCGGCATTCTCTTCTCTCCATTATTACTTATTGGACATAGTAAGTCTGGAATTGAGAATACAACTCTCATTATAGAGATGATGTTCAGAAAGCTTAATATTTCCCAAAGATTCTCATGTACCAGTTATGTGTCAAGCATTGGACCACTGTTGACCATATACCAATGGTCAACTCTAGACCTCTTAAGATCCTTTCAATCAAAAGTCTGTTATTTTTTGTGGCTACTCTAAGAATGATTAGATTCTACCAATATATCTAAACCCACTAAAAGTCATTGGAAGTACATATAAGCTCATGAAAGAGATTTTGTTTTTTCCTTTTGACATCTGCTGAAACAATTCTAATATTCTCAGAGTTGAAATTCTTTCCCTTTAAGATCTACTTATAACAGTTCATTGATCAAAAATCATGAAACTCTTAGAACTCTGCTCAATATTACATGACAGCTGGATGGGAGAGAAGTTTGGGGGAGAATGGACATATATATATGTCTACATCATTTTTCTATGCACTTGAGACTATCACAACTTTTGTTAATGGCTATACTCCAATATAAAATTTTAAATAATTTTTTAAAAGAATGGCAAAAGGTAAAATAAATAAAATTGATGAATTAAATAAGAACTTAAAAAGAAAGAAAGAATCATGAAACCCTTAGAAGGAGCCTCGGAGTTCATCTTGTTCAATTGCAGTCCTCTCCGTAACATCCATGCTCAGATTTAGCAGTTCCAATGATGAGGGTTTCTCTATTGTTGGTACCATTTCGAGAAAACTCTTTCAAGGATTTATTTACAATCCCATCTTTCAGTGATCTCTACCTACAAGTCATAGCTCTTTCTTCTTGAAGCAGAAAGAGTAAGTCCACATAGTTTTGAAATGACTCTATGGTGTGATCATAAGCCCAGAACAATACTAGTTTATTATGAGTCCTGCCCTGGTTTCCCATCTGGTTTAGTATCTGATTCAAACTTTTCATTGTGCAGTAAAATTTTACTGTAATATTTGCTTTAGATTCAGCTTTAAACAGTTAGGCAGGTCTCTCCTTTGTTCCTCTAGCTTCTGCGATGGTCTTATCTTGTAGTGGGTGAGACCCAGGTGGCACTAGTGGTAAAGAACCCTCCTGCCAATGCAGGAGACATAAGAGATGCATTCTGATCCCTGGGAAGATTCCCTGGAGGAGGGCATGACAACTCACTCCAGTATTCTTGCCTGGAGAAATCCATGGAGGCTGGTGGGCTACAGTCCATAGGGACAAAAAGAGCTAGACACAACTGAAAGGACTTAATCACGGGTGAGACATATATGTAGGGCACAGGGTTCTTATTCTTACATGTGGCTAAATCTGAAAGATGCCAGTGATAGCTCATCTCTCTATGCCTATGCCTCCTCTTTCCTCAGTCCTTCTTAATTCCCTTTCAAAAAAAGTTTTCTGATAAAAAACAAACTGTACACAGACACGAATTGTTAGGTATAGTTGACTCCTTCTATCTCTGACAGTTCTGGGGCATTCAGCACTACTGTGACTGGCCACCTGGTAAAGCAATCACTTGTACTGTGACCATTTGCAAGGGCTGCAAAATACATGAAGCCACCAGGTCACAGTCAGCAAAGTGACTGTAAATGAGAAATGTGGCAAATTACAGTTTAGGTACATCTGAAATAAGTGGAAGAAATAAAAGCAGAGTAGTCCTATCTGTGGAACAGGAAGAGAACACTTTAAACAGTTGGGTACTGCTGTTTTGTCATTTATTGTATAGTGTAAAATCGACAACTATTTGTTTTACTGTTTGACATTGCTTTTTTAGACTGCAATAAACGCTTTTGGCAGCAATAAGTTTAAAAGAGGAAGCATGGGTTTAGCAGAAAAATAAGAAGTGAATTTTTACTCAAGAGAGTGAATGATGAACATGTAACTTGCATGAAATTTTTCATGACATTTACCATCCACCATTGGGTCTTAGTGGTATAAATTACCACATGAAAACCAGAAGACACAAATCTGCTGGAGAAGCATCAACAGTTACTTCAAAAGTCAGTAACAAGTTTATACAGACTGTTTTCTCTTTATAACCAAAGGAGGCATCCTTCATATCATTTAGTGAGATGTTTAACTTTTCATTGGAGAAGGCAATGGCAACCCACTCCAGTACTCTTGCTTGGGAAGTCCCATGGTCGGAGGAGCCTGGTGGGCTGCAGTCCATGGGGTCGTCAAGAGTCGGACGCAACTGAGCGACTTCACTTTCACTTTTCACTTTCATGCATTGGAGAAGGAAATGGCAACCTACTCCAGTGTTCTTGCCTGGAGAATCCCAGGGACGGGGGATCCTGGTGGGCTGCCGTCTTTGGGGTCACACAGAGTCAGACATGACTGAAGTGACCTAGCAGCAGTAGCAGCAGCAACTTTTCATTTAGATCAAGGNTCATGCATTGGAGAAGGAAATGGCAACCTACTCCAGTGTTCTTGCCTGGAGAATCCCAGGGACGGGGGATCCTGGTGGGCTGCCATCTTTGGGGTCACACAGAGTCAGACATGACTGAATTGACCTAGCAGCAGTAGCAGCAGCAACTTTTCATTTAGATCAAGTGGCTATTCTAAATCACTTTCACTCATTATTTATTCTAAGATTTTGGGGGACATAAATTCAGAATAAAGCCATAGCTGTTAGTGTGTGGCTTCATGAACCAAAGAAGAAATACACAGTTGAATACTGAGAGTTTCATATTGGTCATTAAATACTACAAACAAAAAATTAGCTCATCCCACCCAATCATGTTTCTTTTCCCATCAATTTCACATAATCAAAGCCAACCTACTAGAAATTCATTCTCTTGACAGTGAAATATCTGATGTTGTTGTGAATGTAAATTCAGTTAAAATAGATGACATTGGAGNTTTCATATTGGTCATTAAATACTACAAACAAAAAATTAGCTCATCCCACCCAATCATGTTTCTTTTCCCATCAATTTCACATAATCAAAGCCAACCTACTAGAAATTCATTCTCTTGACAGTGAAATATCTGATGTTGTTGTGAATGTAAATTCAGTTAAAATAGATGACATTGGAGATAAAGCTATATTTTGCAATAATAATACAGCACAAGTGAAACATATTTTTAATATATTAAGAAGCTATGGTGTGGGGACTTTCCTGGTGGCTCAGTGGTAAAGAATCCTCCTACCAATGCAGGAGACAAAGATTCAGTCTCTGGTGCAGGAAGATCCCATATGCTGCAGAGCAACCAAGCGCAAGCACCGCAACTGTTGATTCTGTGCTCTAGAGCCTGGGAACTGCACCTGCTGAAGCCCACGTGCTCTAGAGCCTGTGCTCTGCAATAAAAGAAGCCACCTCAATGAGAAGCCCGTGCACTGCAGCAAGGAGCAGCCCCCACTCACGGCAGCTAGGGAAAGCCAGCACAGCAACAAACACACAGCGCAAGCAAACATAAATAATAAAAACATTTTTTTTTCAAAAAGTAAAAAGAAAGCTACAAAGCAGAGTGCACTTGGAATTGGATATGATACACACATATCCAGTTTAGTTGCTCAGTTGTGTCCTACTTGTTTTGACCCCGTGGACTATGGCCTGCCAGGCTCCTCTGTTCATGGGATTATCCTGGCAAGATTACTGGAGTGGGTTGCCATTTTCTCATCCAAGAGATCTTCCTGACCCAGGGATGGAAACTCCATCTTCTGCATTGCAGGTAGATCTTTACTGCTGAGCCACCAAGGAAGCCCTTAACTTTGTCAAAATAAGCTGTGATATTCCATCAATTGATAAAGAAACTAGATTTCACACATACAACTGTGTTTTTTTTTTGGAACATACAGTGTAACTAAGTTCTAAACTTTTGTGACAAAACTGATTTTAAATTTTAAGGAAATACTTTGGCAAGGTGGTTCATGTTTTCTCCCTTTGCTACATTAAATTAGATTTTTTAAATGCTTGAACTTTTAAAGTAGTGCTTAGTAAAATAACCCAGGTGACATGCAAATGAAAATAAACATTTTTATGAAAGATTTCTATAAACTGGGATTGATTTTTTTTTCAAAATCAGTTGGAAATTTTTAATAAATGTGTTCAATGAATGGACCAGAGAAATACTTCAGCTTTTAAAGCTTTGTATATACTGTACAATACTGAAATATATTGAATATTTATATTGGATAGATTAAAAAAAACTTGCAATGAGAAAGGCACTGACCTGTATCCCTCCAAAAGGAACAAACTGATCAAATTAAATGGTGAAAATTCAAACACTGTACATAATAACTTTTATAATCAGTAAGGATTAGCTTTGTCCCAGTTACTATGCAAAGCACTTCATATACTTTGTCTTTGATGTTCCCAAGTATGAAGAAACAGTAATAGTGAAAACAAATAGTAATAATACTATTATTATCCTGGGATTTTGCTTCTGTTTGATTTGGGGATTTTGCTTTCTTTATTTTTCTTTTTTGACAAGAATCTGGAGCTGAAAAGAGCAAGGTGAATTTACTCAAGGTCATGTGGCATAGGCAAAGAGCTCATGCAGCTTCCTTAGACTCCAAACCTGTATTCGAAACCATTACACTCCAGTGAAGCACGGCTAGCTAGCAATTGCTGAGGCTTGTAACACCTACTCTATGCTACCATAATGGCTTAGTTGGTAAAGAATCTGCCTGCAGTGCAGGAGACCAGAGTTCAACCCCTGGGTTGGGAAGATCCCCTGGAGAAGGGAATGGAAACCCACTTCAGTATTTTTGCCTGGAGAATTCCAGGGACAGAGGAGCCTGGCGAGCTATAGTCCATGGGGTCGCAAAGAGTCAAACACAACTGAGGCGACTAACACTTCCACTTCCATACTACCAAACTTTACCTTGCATAAATTATTCTATCAAAAAATACCGAAATGTTTCCCAATGTTCTTTTCCAAATCCTAAGCTACATTGCCACATTAAACTTCTTTTTCAATTTAAATATACAATTATTTCTTGGTTAAAAACATAATTCACCCTCGGGAAGATATAAAAAATTTGGACTCTTTCATTTTACAAATGAGAACTCTAAAACCTCAAAATGCCTAATGATATCCTCAAAGACACAATGCAAGCTGAAGACAGAGCTGAATCCAGAAGCTAGGGGGCTTAGCTCTCTCCTCTAATGCATTTCATTATTTCAGAATTTGAATCTCCACAAGGATGTTAGCGAGAGTCTAAGTCTTCATCCTTAGCCACAGAGAAGTCAAGAGTGCTTCTGCAGAAGAAGAAAGCTCCGATAGTTTCAGAGTGTTCACCCACAAAATTGTGGAGGAGTCAAGAAGGGTTGCTCCAGTAAGAAAGAAACCCATTGAGAANGTTAGCGAGAGTCTAAGTCTTCATCCTTAGCCACAGAGAAGTCAAGAGTGCTTCTGCAGAGGTAGAAAGCTCCGATAGTTTCAGAGTGTTCATCCACAAAATTGTGGAGGAGTCAAGAAGGGTTGCTCCAGTAAGAAAGAAACACATTGAGAAAACAAAGATGGAGGGAATTAGGCACCTTGGAGTTGCTTGCATTTTTCCTTCATTCTTAAAATAAATTTTATTAATCTTTTTTTAAATTGGAGGATAATTGCTTTACAATGCTGCGTTGGTTTCTGCCATACAACTCAAATCAGTTATAGCTACATATATATCCCTTCCCTTGTGAGCCTCCCTCCTACTCCAATGGCCCCCTGCCCATCCCACCCCTCTAGGTTGTCACAGAGTGCTGGGCTAGGCTCCCTGTGTTATACAGCGGCTTCCCACTGGCTATCTATTTTACACATGGTAGTGTAGAAGGCAATGGCAACCCACTCCAGTATTCTTGCCTGGAAAATCCCATGGATGGAGGAGCCTGGTAGGCTGCAGTCCATGGGGTCGCTAAGAGTTGGGCACAAGTGAGCGACTTCACTTTCACTTTTCACTCTCATGCATTGGAGAAGGAAATGGCAACCCACTCCAGTGTTCTTGCCTGGAGAATCCCAGGGATGGGGGAGCCTGGTGGGCTGCCGTCTATGGGGTCGAACAGAGTCGAACAAGACTGAAGCGACTTAGCAGCAGCAGCAGTGTATATATACATCAATGCTACTTTCTCAATTCGTCCCATGCACTAATTCTCCCACTGTGTCCACAAGACCACCCTCCATGTCTGAATCTCTATTTTTTATTAAAGTCCATTTTTTCTGAGAGAACATTTTCATTTGCAGGAAGCAAGGAGTGCAGGTCCATAAATTCTATCTTTCTTGACTCACTTCCATAAAAATGAAGAACAAGACCAAAGTGGCTCCCAGCCACCCCTGCTAACAAAACTCCCCCAAAAGGCCCTTTCCCTGGTGTTCAGATGATATCATCAGCTTAAAGTGTCTCCAAGCGGGACTGGCTGCTCCCAGAAATCTGTCAGCTGAGTGTTTGGAAGAAACTGAGAAATCCTTGAGAAACACGGAGGGATCAAAAGTCCTTATTAAAGTATTTTCAAAAGAGCTCTGGATTTAATAAGAAGCAAATGAGATCAGATGGAGGGGATTCCAGAGATTGGTTCTAGTGTGGAAGACTCATGGCAAAGACCAGAAGACAGGAACGTACTGGTGGGAGCAGCACTCACTTGGAAGCAGGGTGTTAAAACAGTGTGCAATTGAATTTCTCTGCCCTTGAACCTGGAGGAGGGTGCAGAAGTAAGCGATTACTCTAACAGTCACATCTTTTCTAAGAGATCTGATCCAAGAAAATTAATGAATTACAACAAAACTTTAAGGGAAAAAGAGGAAACACCCAGCCTTCTCTCTTACCAGAGAGATTTTGTGTTTCCAGATTTGCAACATAGAGTTAGTCAGCCATCAGCTCTCCAACAGTTTGATTAAAAGAAGGCTCTAGAGAAATTACAGACTTCTCTCATCAACCAACCAACCAACTAGCCAACCAAACAAAACTGCAGTCTATATATTTTGTTTTAGAGTAAAACACAAACATGCTATTACGTAGAACAATGGTTCATGTTAATGAACCTTAACATACTCCTAATATTTGAATAGACCAAAAATAGCTAAATGCTCAGGTCCATGCAACTGAGGTATCAGAACTAACATAGAAGATTTCTTCCACAGAGAATTAGGAACTCCATAAGTTTTATCTCCCTGTGTTCTCAGTGAAACTTGAAGCCAATCTGTGAAGAGAGATTTATCCCTATGGGATCAATCAAACTGATGGCAGCAATCTTCCCTTTTAAACTGTAGGCGTATAATGAATGGAATGTAGTAAGTTATGACAGTGAAATGAAAAATAAAGAGAAAAGCATAATACCTAGTGTTCACTGAATATGATAAATACTTAAACACAGAATCTAAGATCTCAGTTAGCTTAATTATTTCTGTAAAAATAGAAATATTTGCCACAAATTTAACTTTAAAAATTTCATTCTCTTTGACAGAACTTCACAGAAATTCCAGTTCAGAAATGCATTCTGAGGAAATTATGCATGCATACAAAATCTTAGCTACAGAGTTGTTTATTGTTTGTGTGTGTGTGTGTGTGTGTGTGTGTGTGTGTGTGTGTGTGACTTCAGTCGTGTATGACTTTTGGGGATCCTATGGACTATAGCCCACCAGGTTCCTCTGTCCATGGGATTCTCCAGGCAAGAATACTGGAGTGGGTTGCCATGCCCTCCTCCAGGGGATCGTCCCAACCCAGGGATTGAACCCAAGTCACTGCATTGTCAGGCAGGTTCTTTACAACTTGTTAGGGGAAAAGATTTTGCTCCAGTAAAGTTTGCCATTTAGAGGGAGAAAGCAGGGGGTTGGGATCCTGGGAATTGTGAGTAATCCTTCCCCACTGCCACTTCCAAAGGTGTGGAGGAAATGGGACCATGTTCCCTGTTGAATTTCACTCTGTCAGGCTGGCTGATGGGTTTGTGGCAGGGAATGTAATGTTGCCATACTCTTGGGAGAGCTGCATGCAGAGGGGATTCTTATTTCCTATGTCTTTTTGAAACTTGGATAAGATTTTCCTCCTACATGCAAATTTGAATCTTAGAGAAGTTTACTCTGTATTCCTCCCTCAGTGCAATTTTCCTTATTTTTAGCCCTTATTCATCCACATGTCTTTCTGAAAATTGTTGTTTAGTTGCTAAATTATGTCCAGTTCTTTTGTGACCCCATGGACTGTAGCCCACCAGGCTCCTCTGTCTGTAGTATTTTCCAGGTAAGAATACTGGAGTGGGTTGCCATTTCCTTCTTCAGGGGATTTTCCTGACACAGGGATTGAACCTGCATTGGCAGGCAGATTCTTTACCACTGAACCACCTGGAAAGCCCCTTTCTGAGAGTGGGGTTTCAGAAATATTATTGATCTCCAATCTACTGTGCTTTTGAAATTCTGGGAATCCACTGTTCCGTAAGCAGGAAATTGTATATTAAAAGAAACAATTATTGAAGGGATGAATGGATAAACAGATGGGTGAATGGATGCATGAAACAGATGCATGAATGGATGGGCATATGGAAGAGATCTCAATAACAGTTGTTTGTTTTTCATGTCTGTGGTGTGCTTAGCACCAGTCTCCTGGTAGGCGACAGTCTCATGGGATGGCAAAGAATCAGACATGACTGAGCAACTTCACTGGTGCTTGGTACTCTGCCAGGCCCTGGGAAACCATGAGAGTAAGAATCATGTTTTCTATTCTTGGGGAGCTTAAAACAACATTACGTTGGACTACAAGTCATCAGGTTAAGAATATCCCTAAGTTGAACCTGTTGTTAGGAATGGCTCACTCCCTGAAGGCAAGCAGGATCATACTAAGATCATCAACTCCACCTGCTCCTAGGCACAGGAAGGGGACTGGAAAATATCGAGATACCACAAAGATACTCCCGCCTATGATCTTGACTACTTGACTGGAAGTTTATGTGCTATTCAGGTAGTAATAGCTAAGTGATCATTTTAAAATTAATTAGTTAATTTAGCTGTGTCGGGTCTTAGTTGTNCCTAGGCACAGGAAGGGGACTGGAAAATATCGAGATACCACAAAGATACTCCCGCCTATGATCTTGACTACTTGACTGGAAGTTTATGTGCTATTCAGGTAGTAATAGCTAAGTGATCATTTTAAAATTAATTAGTTAATTTAGCTGTGTCGGGTCTTAGTTGTGGCATGTGGGATCTTTACTGACACTCCAAAGGCCAGGGCTCCATAAAGCAAGGGACTCAGGTCAGAAGTCCTTGCTTGTCTAATGGTAATAGTAAAAGTAGGCATTTCTATTTTTTTCAAATGACCTTCTCCTGGACTCACTTTGTCCCATATACTAGATACCCATAGTTATTTTAGGCATTAAACATAATAAATAGTGACCTTGGTCATGGAAAATTCTACCTCCCTACATTGAGTCGGACATATACCACTGAATTTCCAAACAGCTTATCGTTAATGACAGAAGTCTGAGCACATACTTCTTAAATGTATCTTTCAAGGCTCCAAACAGATTAAGGGAAAGAGATATGAGGTCTTGCTCCTATATTCAGATCAAATTACTCTAATTTTCTCTGTTTTATATTATTTGATTGTGTCAATCATGAAGCTAATGAGTTAGATGGTTTTCTTCTTTAAACCAAGAGCTTTCAACCAAATTAAGATTACTCAGCTAGGGATTTCCCTGGTAGTCCAGTGGTTAAGAATCTGCCTTGCAATTCAGGGGACTTGGGTTCAGTCCCGGGTTGGGAAACTAAGATCTCACAAGTCATGGAGCACAAGTCATGGAGCAATTAAGCCTGTATACAGTATACTGCAACTTCTGAGCCCATGCAAGCTGGAGCCCACGTGCCACAACTAGAGAGTCCATGTACTGCAATGAAAGACCCCACATGATGCAATGAAAATCATACTTCAACTAAGACCCAATGCAGCCAAATAAATAAATAATTTAAAAAGATCACTTAGCTATTACTATTTGAATAGCACATAAACTTCTAGCCAAATAAGATCATAGGCAGTTCAAGCTATTTGGGTAACTGATGTCCAGAGAACAAAAGTGGGACAAGGAAAAAAGTATGGAGTCTAGGGCATCCTTGTCCCAGACATAGAGGCAAAAGGCAGAGCTCTGTGGGAAGAAAATGGAACTTTTCCTGAGACAGTCTGAGACAGACATAAGGCTGCTCAAGCAGTGTAGCTTTAGAGCACAGAAGATGAACTGTGGTATATATTCCTTTAAAGAACCATTCTCCACTTTTGATGGGGAGTAGAGCATGGCTTTTTCACAGAGATTATTCATGAGCAACAATTCCATTCTAAGGCTTGGCTACTTTGGAGGCATTGGAAGTTGGTACCCCCAGCACTGATATCAGTATTCTTATAGTGAACACTGGCAGAGATGACAGTGGTCCAAGAGTTTTGATCACATCAACTGTATATAAGTAGGTTCTACAGTAGAAGAACATAGCAGGTACAACTTTCAATGTGGTCAACATGCATCAAAACTTCTCTTTATATACTGAGTTGCTATGGTATTTAATATAGACCAAACTTCTTCCTTCACTTCCCTGAAAAGTATTTCTAGGAAATCAACTCTGAATGTTCATTGGAAGAACTGATGCTGAAGCTGAAGTTCCAAGACTTTGGCACTTGATGTGAAGAGCTGACTCATTAGAAAAGACCCTGATGCTGGGGAAGATTGAGGGCAGGAGGAGAAGGGGACAACAGATGAGATGGTTGGATGGTATCATCGACTCAATGGATGTGAGTTTGAACAAACTCAGGGAGATAGTGAGGGACAAGGAAGCCTGGCTTGCTGCAGTCCATGGAGTCATGAAGAGTTGGACATGACCAAGAAACGTAACAACAACAAACTTCTTCCTTCATTTCTCTGAAAAATATTTCTTAGAAAAATGGAAAGAACTTGGGATTTAGACATAGACGTGAATTCGAGTTTTGGTCCCTTCAATTGTGAGTTGTGCCTCTTTGGGCAGGTCATTTAATCCTTTGGAGGCTAAGTCTCCATACCTTTAACATACAGAAAATATTGACTTCCTAGAGACAGCATTGGTAAAGAATCCGTAGGGGGCCTCTCCAGGTGGTTCAGTGGTAAAGAATTCACCCACCAATGCAGGAGACACAGGTTCAGCCCTTGAGCTGGGAAGATCACCTGGGGAAGAAAATGGTAACCCACTCCAGTATTCCTGCCTGGGAAATCCCATGGACAGAGGAGTATGGCAGGCCACAGTTCATGGGGTCACAAGGAGTCAGACACAACATCATAATTAAACAACAGCATCTGAGGCATCATGAAGAGTAAATGCACGTTGTATGCCTGCTACCACTTCTGTGTTACTAGTCACATATTCTTTTCCGAGGGCCTACAGTTATCATTGTGGTCTTCTATGGATATATGTACCGTGGTTCTAAAAAAATGTGGGCTTCCTTGCTGGAGCCTTTCTCTGGTTGCCAGCTATTGTGGTGACTAATTATGTGCAAATGCGTGCTCTCCACCAAAAGCTGTAAGAGGCAGAAAACTCATTTCTTCAGTGCCCTTGAAAAGCACAAGACACTAATGCATGTCTGTGTGCCAGCAGTTTAAAAATGAAAATTTCCACATTCCTTGTGCCTGGTCTCATTAATTCTCCCCACCCCACTGGTGTTAAGGTTTTATAAATAAGCAAGACAGGATTGATTTGTTCCATTTCAGCAAACTGTAAAAGAAAACAGTCAAGAAATCACTCCCATCATCATCACTGCCTCCCCCCCATCATGTTACTCTTTAAAACTGGGCAAAAGCCTGTATTGCCTTTCCCAATTAGGTGAAAGATGATTTCATTTCGGTAATCTTTGGGGAAGTTATTTCTGGTTTGTGCAAACTTGCTAAAATAATACAGCAGACTTCATAAAGAGTCCAGCTTGATTTCTCCCTGGCTAAAGGGAGATTCAAGATGCAGGAAGACCTGACCACACCAGTATTATTAGGATTTACTATGTTTAGTTGGACCTACATGGGTGTAGCCTAGAGGAATGGAAGGAACATTGAGGGGAGAATTGGAATACCCAGGGGGCCTTAAAGATGTCTGGTACTGGGGTTTGCAAACATTTTCATCAAAACACTAGCGATTCTAGGCAAAGGTTCCTTTTTGGTTATAGACAGAGAGAGGAAGAAGAATATTCAGCCATAGCCAACCTACTTTTGTGGATTCTACATATTGTTGTTTAGTTGTTCAGTCCTGTCCAATGCATGCAATCCCATGGACTGTAGCCCACCAGGCTCCTCTGTCCACACGATTTCCCAGCCAAGATTACTGAAGTAGGTTGCCATTTCCTCTTCCAGGGGATCTTCTCAGCCCAAGGATCGAACCTGCAACTCCCATGTCTCCTGCTTTGGCAGGCAGAATTTTACCACTGAGCCACCAGGGGAGCCCAGATTCTACATATAGGCTTCCACATATGATCAGTTTCACTCACCAATATAATCCAGAAATACTTCGTTGTTTGAGTTCTCTTTACAGCTTCCCAGTTGATTATCCTCTTGCCAATGCCTAAACAGCTCCAGTGACAGAGCTCCCAAGGCAGCCATCTTTGGACAGATGTTCCCTAAATTCCCTTCTAGCTCTATTAATCTCCACCAATGTACGAATATAAACAGGAAAGACAATGGTGTGAAGACCTAGATTGAAAGCATTTGTCTAACTTAACTCATCAGTCCAAAGCATCCTACGCAGTTACTTTTTTGTCCATAGCTAACAAGGGTAAAAACAGTTTCAAATTAATTTTATTTTAGCATATTTTTAAAACATATGAAACTACACCCCCCTCTTTGACACAGGGTGTTGTTTTTTCTCTTCAATAGGGAAAACATTCACATCAGGATTGATTTAAATTTTTTTCCCCTTTTAAATCATAAACAGTCCTGGTACAAGAAACAGTAGCTGTTATTGATTAAAAGTTCATTTGCTTTGCCTGAGCTGATGATTGATCGTTGGAGGGCAGGAAGGGTGTTGGATTTTGGCTGAGAGATTGGAAGTGGGGCAATTTTGTCACATTACCTGTTCTTTATATAAGTGTTAGTGTTGGAGGAAATTTAGGTTTGGGGAGAGAGCTTTTTTTCCTCTGTAAATTTTAGTAGATGTTGGTCCAACTTTTTGTTTTGTTTTGTTTCTTACTATGCTGGGTTCACCAGCTTTAAGTACCTGTAGTGCACATGAGCTGGTGAGAGGCCCTCTAAATGGGCTTTTAATGGTCTGTTGAATAAAGCAGCTACCAGTTCAGGAAATGCATGCATTTTATAGGTACATATTTTCAAAGCTTCCATTTGTGAGTGCCAGTTGAGAGGTACCTTTGTGTATGTTCTTCACAGACCCACTACAGCAATAAAGATTGCCTCGGGAAACTTTAAAATACAAGGAATAAATTTCCTTGTCCCATTTATACTTCTAATGTCAAGAATAATAATTTCTGTGGGTAAAAGAAATATCTTTCCTTTAGAAAGGTTATCTGAGCCCATTGGAAAATTATAATTTCACATGAGTGTGGCAATCAGATTCATTGAATGCATTTGTCAGTGATATTTGTAATCAAGGTCTGGCATTTCAAAGAAAGTAAGAAGTAATTAACAATTATAACAAAATTCTTAGTCTTCGGTTTTGTAATCCTTATGTGTTGTGAACATTACCTCCCTTTTAGTTTTAACTGTAGCAAACATCTACCATGCACTGGAGATTCTTGAATGTATCAGTTAGTACAACATCTGGAAATAATAGTGATCTTTGCACAACACCATTTAATATTGATGTATTAAATTTAAAATAACAGAATATATAATATGACACCAAGTTTTATTAGATAGTAATAAAAGCAACAAGGAGCAGCACCAAACATTTGAGGAAAAAATGTGGTGGGAAATCTTGGAGTTGAAAGATATTCCTTTAAATGTATTTTTCTGAAAAATTGGAAAGACCACTATGATTCATATTTAATGGTACAATACTTTGGCTAAAACTGTAGAAGAATGGTGTTTTTTAAAGCATAGTTTGAGAAGCTTATCATAAATAGAGGTGCGTGGAGATGCTGAGTTTTTAGAGAGCTTATGTATCATAAGTAAGACTTTTTCAGTTGATTTAAAGTCTTCAGGATGGTCTAAGCCTGAAACCAAAAAGAAAACCAAAATAAACCTGATAAATTTGACTACCAAGAAATGTAAAATTTCAGTTTATTTTACAAAATACCAAAGGAAAAACAGCAAAAAAATGAGACAAGCTGAAAAAATATACTTGCCACATGTATTATGATGTATTACTATACTTAAAATAATGAGTTTGTGCAATTAAATAAAAGAACAACTAATACTAGGGTAGAAAATAGTGGGCAAAAGAAAGCAATAAGTAAGTTACAAAATAAGAAATATATACATACAATGTATACACTGAAATTATTCAACATTATCACTCACCAAAGAAATACATATTAACATGATGAAATGACATTTGTTTCTATCAATCTACGGGCCTAGGGAAATGAACACAGTTATATCCTATTATGTATGTTAACATAACTTTTGGAAAAATAGTTTGGGAACACCCATCAAAAGCCTTAAAAAATTTGTATACATTTAATATAATAATAATTCTACCTCAAACATATGTTGCTATCCCTCAGTTTTTCCTTCATGTAGAATTTTTTTGTATGACATCCTTTGTATCACCATTTAAAATGAAAAATTGGAAACTATCTCAGTGTGTAATTCTAAAGGACAGGTTCAGTAAGTTATGACACAGCTCAGAATGTAATCGGTAAGATCTTTAATTATTGTGTTATCAATGTTTCCTTATGAATATCAATAGGCACTCAAAATATTAAATGAAAAAAGCAAGTTTCAAAGGGGTATTATGATATGATTCTGTTTTTGTTAAACTATCTATGCAGAGAAAAAGGATGGAAGTTCACATATCAAGGTATCTATTATTGGTATATGTGGATGGGCAGAATTGTGTATGTTTATTTTGTTTGTTTGTTTAATTCTACATACATTTTTCTTGTAATGATTGTGTGTATCAGTCTGAGAGAAAAAAAATTATTTTTAAGATTTCATCTTGCAGAAGCTGTCTATGGAGACCAAAGAACATATCTAGCCTAGGACATGTTATTACCTCAAATGGTAATTTTTTTTTCTCTGAAAATAGGCGCTCTTACAGATTCTTCCTCTCTAAAATGCTTTTCACCCATTTTATTCATGGTTCATCTCAGCTGATGATGCCTTTCATATTTCTCCAAGGGATCATACAGTTTGCTTCCATGCAATAAACCCTCCCAATCACTGGTCATGAAATCAAACCACTCTAAATTAAGATCTTTGAAAGGGAAAAGTCAACTCAATGAATAGCTTTGTATGATTTAAATGAATCCCTGAAGAAATAAATCAGACTCTTGGCTTTCATCTTATTCCCAGCCTCTGGAATAAGAATGTTAAGTCAGCCAACTTAATGCTTAGAGAAACCAAAAAAGAAAATAAAATGTTTAGGGAAACCAAAAAAGAAAAGACAATTTTCAATCTTAGTTTCCATAACAAAGATAAAGATACCTATTGATCTCATTTTTTGAGCATCTATGTAAAGGAGATTAGTATGACCTAAATACATTTAAAATGAACATCAGGAACAAACTTGAAGGGAAAAATGCAGAAATAACATATAGGTTTTGCAATTGCCAAAATCTCAGGGTTTCACAGCTCGGCTCTGCATCTTGGAAACTGTGAGAATGTAGAGAAGGCACTTAAATCTTCCGAGGGGAGATTATACCAAAGTAAAGGTGTTACAAATATTAAAATCACATTAAATATATCATGCACTAAGTATCAGCTTACTTTATTCCCAGGAGAAGAGTTAGAAGGCAGAGGAGGAGAAAGCAAGAAATCCTTCTCACCTCCAATCCTCATGTTCAGAACTTCAGGCACAGCCCTAGCAATATGGTGGGGGAAACATACATGTGTCTGGAAGAAGGAAAACATACATAATGATTGAGAGGAAGGATTATTTTAAAATAATTTTAACATCTGAGTATAAGAACAAAGAAAAACCCATGATCATAAAGAGAAGTAACAATGAAGATACTGTAAAGGAAGCTTTGGGTCTGAAACACACAGATCATTATTTTTGAGAATCAGCTCTTTTTGTTCCCACCCTGCCTCCTCCTTCATCATGCTCAGGGAATCTGGTATGTCGCTTAACAGTTTTGCTTAATAGCTGTCAAATGAGAAAACAATGCCTTCCTCTTTTTACTTGGTAGAATGCTGCAATGACAAAACAGGATGATCTTTAAAAAATGCATTGAGCTCTAGAGACGGTAACCCTTACACCCCCAGTATTGAAGTTGTTGTCGTTTGCAGTGTGGTTAAACGTATGAATTTCATCTCGGAACTCTGAAGCTAGAGAAAATTCCGTCTCACTTCCAGTTTAGGTGGTTTGGAAGAGACTTGAAGTTTTAGGAACTCTTGAAGCATGGTGAATGGGAAGGGAGTCTGACTTTAAAAAAAAAAAGAAAAACTTTATGAAGTGAAAGGTGGGGGCTGGGGCCGGCAGTCAGGAAAATGGGAATGGACGTGTGGTATGTACCTCGTACTGAGTGTGGTTTGAGAGAGTTGGTGTGAATTAAGAAGATCACGAATATGAAATACATCTACCACAAGGTCTGCTATTGTGGGTTTGGGCTTGAAATGGTGAAGTGTTTCTTTAGGATCAAAGCTTTGGCAGGAGGAGATGGGCATGGGGACAGTTTCCAATCTGGCCAGCAGTAGAAACTCTACATTCTCTCAGGAGACATGTAGTCTGAGAAAACGCTTCTGGTTACTCAGAGTAGATGTGTTCACATTTATCTTGGAGGACTTTTTGAAATTTCTTAAGTAAAAATGCCTCTACTTGAAATAGGGCAATTGTGATAGCTGTTCATTCTCTGTCTCCGTCTCTCTCCTTGTGTGTCTTTGTCTCACTCTATCTCTCTGTCTCTTAAACACACACACACACACACACACTAACTGGCATTTACGCTTCTATGCTTTGTTGTCGCTACCTTTGGGTGCATGCAGTGAATTGGAAAGAATCTTTCTGAGGTCCATGGGGACTCCCTGCCTGAACTCTCTGAAGGGAAGAAAGAGACATGCCCCAGTGAATTTCAGCACCACTCTTCTACCAGAGGTATGGTTAGTTTTATTTGAAGTCAAAGTAGCAACTGAAGCATGAAGGGTACTGCTGGTGTTTAGAGAAGGAAGAGGGGACCTGGGCAGACATAGGACACGCTGAGCCGTGAGCCTCACTGTCTCAGGGCAAAGACAGTGCTGCCACTCAGCTGCGTTACCAGAGGAACAACAAATTGGGAAAGATGGCTCTGAGCATTCGGGCCAGATGTTCATGGCATCTTGCACCTTCCCAGGAAATGAATTTCGGGGTAAAGGCAAAGCAGATGACTGGCAAAGGCTCCTGTGATGAATATTAAAAATGTCAGAGAACAAAAGACATAGGAAATAAGAATTCCCTCTGGTTCCAGCGCTCCCAAGAGTAAGGCAACATCACATTCCCTACCACTAACCTACTGCCCAGCCTGAGAGTGAAATCCAAAAGAGAATTTGGTCCCATTTCCTCTACACCTCCAGAAGTGGCAGTGGGGAAGGACTGCTCCCTGCTCCCAGGATCCCAGCCCCCACTTCCTCCCTCCAAATGGCAAACTTTATTGAAGCAAAATCTCTTCCCCAACAAGTACAATAAATGGCCAAATTCCTTGAAGCAGGGATTAAAAAGGGATTGATATTTGTATTCTTTTTTCCCAACAGTGAGACTCCTATGGAGTAGGTACTTGATAAATATCTGTTTGTTGAGTGCACAAACTGAGTAAAGTGTGTGTATGTGTGTTTGGGTGGGTGGGGTGGATGGGGATTTTGAAGTGCCTCCTCTGGGTCATGGTGGCAAGCACAGGACTACTCTTTATATGAGCTCTCTCACTCATTCTTTCCACCAGTCCCACAAGGAAAGTCAACAGAATGATTCTTGGAGAATGGAGGTGTATGGAGATTAATTTGCGTTAATAGGGCTTGGTATTTGAATCGAAATCTGCTCACCCCAAAGCATGAACTCTTTTCACACTAGGATGATAGAGGCTCTCACTGCTTGTGTTCTCTCAGTCAATGATTGACACAGTGCCAAGCTTACAAGACTTGAAGCTGAGCAACTGCTTTAGCATACCATTTTAGGGAAGAAGCCCAAAATTCAAATTGTTTCCTCCTGCTAGCTGATAGATCAAATCCATTCTAAGTTCCTTTCTGAAGGAAACTCTGGAACTCGGAGACAGTGGGGTAATGTGACAATCACTGAAATTGAATCTTTAGATGTATTTCCAGCATTTCCTGTAACTTGATATGATCCTGTGTGAATCAGGGTGCCTTTCTGAGCTTCAGTTCATTCGACCGTGAAACAGGAATTTGTACCATTGCCTGTACTTTCACCACCAGAATGATCTTGAGTCAAGGATTAAGTTAGATGAACTTCATGAAAGAATCTGGAATCTGCTAGATTGTTAAGGTCAGAGACACTGTCTTTTATCTTTACAAGCCCCCCACACATCTGGCAAAGTACTCAATAAATGTGTTAAATAGAGGAAGTAATGTAACTCCATATTTAATACAAGATTTCCATTTTTCTAGGTTCTGTTTAGACAATTGTTGGCACAATCAGTGGTCTCTTCCTTTCCAGTGACCTGAGAAGGTGACAGTAGCTTAGAAAGCATTGGTTGCCTGGTATAACTATGGAGAGGTTTGGGATATGTGGGTTTGAAATGTGTAGAGGCCTTCCAAGTCAGCAAAACATCCGGACTCTAAGGCCGACATGGAAAGAACAGGGCTGCCCACTTTCAAGGACACAAATGTGCTTGTACAATGAATACCTCAACGATGATCAATATTGACCAATGACATAAAGATACTCTGAATGTTCTAGACTGCCAGGGTTCTCCTAGTTCTTTAATGATAGGGTGCGGTGGGAGATTTCATCTCTTACTGCCCTCTACTAATACCGCAAATGCTTGGGTTTTAAAGTTCCACCAACCTGATTGAACAGATTAAATTAGATTTAGAGGAACAAATGCATGTGCCATTTATTGCAACTGGTATTGTGAACTAAATTTCATACTTTCTAGAAAAGCAATATATAGCTTCTGACCTAGGAACAGGTTATATAGCTCATATGAAATGTGTATAAGTGATTTAGCAACACATGAAGAAACTTCCCAATTAATAAACATGAAGCTCTTTGTGAAGCTGTGGTAGAGACCTCTCTCATATATCACTCAGAAACTTCTTTAATTCCTATTTATATTAACATTATTGCTTACTAATCACCAAGTACTTTATGTATATTAATTAACCTGAGCCACACAACAGCCCTACAAGGTGGGTGATAGGATGACCAGCTGACAGATCATGGATTAGGAGCAACAAAGACACGATAAGAATCCAGCACTTTTGACTTCTCAACATTCTGTTTTTTGAAAGCTGTGTTTGCTCCCACAGACTAGTAGTTATTGATTCTGAATGTAAAGTCCATATGACAGGTGTCTTGGCAAACAGGAAATGGACGGCAGAGCTTTCTAATAAGTGTGTAATTTTAAGAGGCAGATCAAGAAGACATGATTATTGGATGGGGAACAGATGGCTTTCATCTCCTGTTAACGCAGCACACAGCAAGAAGGCAGAGTCCACTTGGGTGTCGGAAAACAAAAATTTTCTCGCATGTCCAGCACTTAACACTCTCCTCTCCTGCTTTTGGGGAAACAAACAAACACATCACACTAATTGAACACCCTTAAAAATCCTGCTAATCAGATTCTCTTAAAGAGGTTACAGAGAGAGGAGAAAGGAAAAAATTAGGACAAACAGAACTCAACATCAATTTGCTCTCTGTTCTTGCTGTGTCAGAGCTGAATCACCAAGTTGCATGCAGATATTAACTCTAAAGATGCATGGAGATGTGAAGAGTAATATTTATGATTTTGACAGTAGGTAATACACAACAGCTGGGGGCAGAGATTCCAGAGTTTTTGTGAGTATACTGTCAAAATGTTTTGATTGAAAATAGAAAATTAACAACTCTCCCTTCAAGCTTTGACTACTCAAAAATATTTTCCAGTAAAACGAAGTGATACATCCATGAAGTCTTAAGAGTTCCTTGCTTCTCCCATCTGATCTACACACTTTTCTTCTTCTTTCCTTGAATATTGCCAGAGCATCAGAACCACTCTCCCCTCTAGTTCTCAAGCTATACTGCATACTCAGCCTCATTGAGATCAGCCCCCACTGGGCTTAGGTATTTTAATTCCAACCACAGATTAACTGACCTCTCATCTTCCCATTTTCCTTCCAGGGACGCCTGTGGTTGAAGCCAAATACTATGCAACTCTAACCACTTAAAATAGAGCTACTGATTAAGACACAGACGGCTATAGCAATTGGAGGCAAAGCCCCTGTTCTGAGAGTGGCCAGTGCCCTGTGCCCTGACGCACAGCCAGTCCAAACAGACTGGAGACTAAATGGAGCTTTGGTGGAAGAGCAGTTAACTATGTGTTGGTTCCCATGGACAGAGCCCATGTTTCCCTGTGTCATTTCCAGAATATCCAGGAGGAATTATAGGAGAGGCCAGATGAAAGGTTTGGTATGAGTGATAAATAGGGGCAAGAAAAGCAGAGACCAGTTGGGTTAGATGAACTTGTCAGAAGACTACTTGTGCACATTAAATCCAGGCATTTTGCCCTACAAGGCTTGAATGTGGGCCATCCTTGCTTGGATTCCTGAATCACTATCTTCATAGGCTCCACATTAGGATCCAGTTACCCACAACAGAGGTTTATTTGATCTATTTTGGTTTCTATTTTCTACCAATATTTATTGAGTACCTTCTATATGCCAAGCCACATGTGCCAGAAATAATCAATGAACAAGACAGGCAAGGTCTCTGCTTTCAACATGGATTGAGTTCAGTTGGTGGAAACTGAACAATAACAAATAAACAAGATTACTTTGAGACTTAATAAGTATTATAAAGACAAGTAAAGGAATTAAACAGGGAGAGATGCTAGAGAGAGACTGGGGTGCTAGAAATCTACTTTAAATTGGATTTCAAGAGAAGCTCTTCCATAGTAGAGAGTGGAGGAAATAGAGGCTAAGAATTTAAATTTGAGATAGAGGCAGCCACGGGAAGATCTAGGAGAGAGAGAAGAATCAGAGAGAATGTCTGGAGAGAGAAGGAGCACTATATGAGACAATCAAGGCAGGACCTTAGGACCTGCATATGTTAAGGAAGGCCAGGTGGCTGGAGCATCACAAAGATGGTAGAGAGAAGACCAGAGGTGGTTGGGGAAGGCAACAGAAGCTATATCATGTAGGACAGTTTGTCATGGTGAAGAGTTAAAATGTTATTCTAGATGCAATAAGAAGCTTTTGAACAAAGTGGCTGCAAAAGACACATTTTGATGTCTTCACTTCAACTCAATAGTCCATATTCCTAAGTTTGCATTTGAAGTGCGATTGCTATGTTGCTGCTGCTGCTAAGTCACTCCAGTCATGTCCGACTCTTTGCGACCCCATAGACGGCAGCCCACCAGGCTCCCCCGTCCCTGGGATTCTCCAGGCAAGAACACTGGAGTGGGTTGCCACCTCCCTCTCCAACGCATGAAAGTGAAAAGTGAAAGTGAACTTGCTCAGTTGTGTCCAATCCTCAGCGACCCCATGGATTGCTATGTTAAGGACCTCAAATACCAATATTTGGCCAACACTGAATTGGACTCTAAGTGTATAAAAATGAATTGTATGTATATAAAACTGCAAATCTTTCACTAATGGCTCTTTACATTAAGCTTTTTATGGAAAGAATCAGTTCTCTCATTTGGCATATCCACCTTAATAACTTCTCATAATTTAATATTTAACTTTGGTAAGCAATAAACATTGATTCAAATGAATGGTTTCTGAAAATAGATTTTACCTTTGTCAGTTATCCACGATGAGAAGACCACAAAGGATATCTTGCTGAGAAAGGGACATGGCATGTCTCTTGGTCTACGGTTTTATCCACATGGACACTTTTATATAAAAGAAAAAAATTGAGATTACAACCCAAACTTTCCAGTGTTGATAAGAAACTTTGCATTAAGTAAGGCAATGGACCTGCAGCTAAATATTGAGTAAAATCAGACTCAAGCCTGGAACTCGTTTTCTGCAAAACATACATTGAGCAGTTTCCGCTACACCATTTCACCGGAGTATTGGTAATCTGACATTTCCTAGGCATCTGGCTTCATGAATATTCAGATAGATAGAGTGCTGAATACTTTATTGAATGATGACATCTGGCACTCCTAGATTAAGTGATGCTTTCAGTCCTAGAAGAAATAAAATAGGTTGCTACTAAAAATACTGGCATTTATACAGGATTCACTTATTAATGAAAAAAATTCATTCTCAGGCCAAGATTTTTCTAGGTAATAAACTTGTGCAAGATGTTGTGTTAAGGACTAGAAAAATATGAAGTTTCATATTTAAAACCTTATACCAAACATTTACCTTTTTTTTTTAAGAGATTTCTTTGTTTTAAGCTCCAGGTACTTCTCAAGTATTGTTTGCTTTTGTGTCTGAGAAAGTGTGTGATCTCATTTGATAAGCTGTAAAAAGGATACTTTAAAAAAATCTATAACTCTAAGATCTGAGTGTTAAATTGGCCCTAAGGAAATTTCTGGAAATGTACAAGACCACAGTGACCCAAAAGACATCCTAGCTCAGGACTGTTTGGCCAAGGACCCTTAGGGATTATTAGTGTGTGTGAAAATCTTGTATATGTCTTTTCTTCCCATTTCTAAGGTACAAGGGTAGATTGTAGGTAACACATATTTAGACTTCCTAAGCCCTTGTTTCTCAATCAAAATTATGCAATCATGACAGATTGTTGGTACCGTAAGGCAGGGGTCCCCAACCTCTGGGGTCTAATGCCTGATGACCCGAGATGGAGTTGATATAATAATAGAAATAATATACACAATAAATGTAATGTGCTTGAATCATCCTGAAACCATCCCCTGACCCCAGGCCAGGAAAAAATTATCTTCCACCAAACTGGTCCCTGGTGCCAAAAATGTTGGGGACCACTGCCATGAAGCATCCTTGGGCTCTGACATTAGATGCTTTAAAGTGTAGGTTATTGTCTACTTCCCTATCTGTGCTTTACTGCTCCTTCGAGAACACAAATGCTCTGCAGTGATGCTTCATTTCTTCACTAGCAACTCTAACCTTCATTCTGAAAACATGAGCCACATCAGTTCAGGTCTTAATGATCATGGTCCCTACTATACATAAGTCTTTTCTCTAAAAATACCAAATTGCCCAGAACTGATAGCTTTCATGGAAAGTTCATTACTTTGTTACTTCTGGCAGACACATGCGTTTTTCTTTGGCTGGCAGAGCTAGTGGTGTTTCCAGCAGCATGGCTAACTAGTGACCCCGTGTAGCTCCTTCTCTTAGGCCTGTCAAAGTCTTATCTGACACAGGTAACCTGGATGTGACTATGTAAACATACCAGGGCTTTCAGTGCTGCCGACATGGTCACATCCTGCCTGAAAGTCTCCCTAGCATGTCAGTGGCTGGTTAGAGCTCTCAGAGCCCAACACAGTGCTTCACCACAAGATAAGATTTCTGCAAGCAGAATGCTGTCTTCAAGGCTTACATTTTGCTTACAACTTAAGCTCCAAAGTTTTCAGGGCAAATTCCATTGCTGTTGATTTCCCTTCTCCATTTAGGATTGGATGGTCTCCCCAGGTTCCTTTATGGAAGCCTGAGTCTGTTACTATCCAGGTGTGCTTCTGCCCCTGTTACTTCGCAGACATAAATGTGTTTGTATTGATCCGTACACTGAATTTCTCTTCCAGAACACTTTTGAATAAAATTGTAAATAGGGATCCCAACTGCTTTTTCACTTCACATTCCATGGTATTAGTGAGAGGGAGAGTGACTGCTCTGCCGCCAGAACACCCTCCGCACACTTGTATAGAACTGCTCTCAGGGGAGCACTCATTTGCTTTGCACATTCTGCTGAAGCTGATTGACAAAGCCTGGGAAATTCAGAACTCTGCTCTGTAAAATGTCCCTACAGCATATGTTGTGTTCACTTCTAATTTCTAACATGCTAAGTAGTGGCCTGTTTAAGATACCTTTTTTTGTTTCCTCTAAACTAAAATCCTATTAAAAAAATTTTTTTATTGGCGTATAGTTGCTTTATAATGTTGTGTTAGTTTCTACTGTAAAACAAAGTGAATCAGTTATACATATACATATATCCACTTTTTTTTAGATTCTATTCCCATACGTTCATTACAGAGTATAGAGTAGAGTTCTCTGTGCTATACAGTAGGTTCTCATTAATTATCTGTTTTAAATATAGTCATAAATATATGTATACATGTATATATGACAAATCCACAAATATGTCAGTTCCAATCTTCCAACTCATTCTGCCCCTCCTCCTCCCCTTGGTGTCCATACATGTGTTTTCTATGTCTGTGTCTCTATTTCTGCTTTGCAAATAGGATCATCTGTACCGTTTTCTAGATTCCACACATACGTGTTATGTAATATATGTAACTATATTGTCATAGTGATCACAGTTTTCACTCAGCTCTGTGCCTTACACTTGCTAGACTCTCAATGAATATTTGATGAGCTAACAAGAAAACAAGCTTCATAAAATCATTGGATTTGATTTAGTCTTTTAGCATAGCCTGATTAATTGATAGTCTTTCTCCTTTAAGTTTCTAGTTTACAGTGGTATTCTAAAAATAGGAGGTTGAAGAATTCTGTCCATAGCATAGTGGTTAAAGCGTTTTCAATCCAAAGTAAAAATCTATACTGTGTCATCTGTAGCCTGAGTATAGATTTATATTTGACTTGTTAGGATAAATTTGTCTTCTGAAATCTCACCTAAGATAATGGAGAAAAGCCTCCATCTATCCTCACTAAAAATAAAGCCTCTGGGCTTAGTGGAACACAAGATGTCTCCCTTGCACGAGGGTTAGAATAATGCAGCTGGGTTAGAATTCTCTGATGGGTTTTTATCGGAAAATGCCCTCATCTCCTCATTCCCTAAAGCACTGGGTGGCTGCCAACATATTCAGAATCTGTAGGCATCTGGTAAAGCTCTGGCTTGATTGTCTTGGTCAGGTTGGATAGAAGTGGACCCAGGCATTGCTCTTCTAGGCATGGTTTCACTATTACTACCTTGAAGTTTATCCACTCTTTAAGTTCAATCACCTTGAAAATTACCCTCTAGTTTTCCATCGCTCACATTACCTTAGCTAGTCAGTTTCTTAGCTACTCGGATTTGGATGGAATATTTACTACATTGAATCACACCAGTGGGCCCTGGGAGCCATGAACTGTAAATGCATTTACAGTTAATCATCTGACTAAATTCCTTCCTGAGAGGAAAACAAAATAGTCCGAAGTCTATCTTGGTGTTGTTTCCGGATTGCAAAAATGCAGAACTTGCCAGCATGCCATGATTTTCATTTGACAGCACTCTGTCTGGCCTTGAAAGGGATGAAGAGCTTCAGAGAAAGGTGTTGCTGCTGCTAAGTCACTTTAGTCGTGTCCGACTCTGTGCGACCCCATAGACGGCAGCCCACAAGGCTCCGCCATCCCTGGGATTCTCCAGGCAAGAACACTGGAGTGGGTTGCCATTTCCTTCTTCAATGCATAAAGGTGAAAAGTGAAAGTGAAGTCACTGGGTCGTGTCCAACTCCCAGCGACCCCATGGACTGCAGCCCACCAGGATCCTCCATCCATGGGATTTTCCAGGCAAGAGTACTGGAGTGGGGTGCCATTGCCTTCTCTGAAGAAAGGTGTTAGTCTCTGGTTGCTCAAAAGTTATGTGTGACTTCAGTAATTTGGGGGAGTTTTGTCAAGACTAAGTATAACTGGAGGTGATTTTAGAGTTAATCAGATTTCAAATCATACAGAATTTTTAACTCTACATTTGTATACCAATACTTCATTAATAAGAGATTCTTGGTCATACCACTTGTTAGTAGAAGTTTCTTCCTGGATAAATGGACTGCCCTGTCAGACAAAGATTTATAAGATGTTACAGAAATACCTAAATCAACTTTTTGGACAATCCAATATTTGAACCAGTTTGTTTACTCACAATAATAGAAAGGTTTCATATTTTTGTATCTTATATCTGTAGACAACTTTCAAACACTTAAAATGGCCTGTGAACATGATTAACACAACACTTTTCAACTTAAAAACTCAAAAAAAAAAAAATCTTGGAACTTGCTAATGGTAATAAAACTCAAGTGAGGTTTTTAAAAGGGTAAATGAGGCATAAAATTATAAAATTGCACAAATATTTTACAAGCAGATCATTACCTAAATACTAATGATTTATACATCTTTTTAAACCATTTTTTCAAATCAATATATAGTTAATTTACAATGTTGTGTTAGCTTCAGGTGTACAGCAAGTGATTTAGTTTCATAGATAGATATATAATTTTCCATTATAGATTATTGCAAAATTTTGAATGTAGCTTTTTGTGCTGTATAGTAAGTCCTTGATGTTTATTTTATAGCATTTTGTTGTTGTTCAGTCACTAAGTTGTGTCTGACTCTTTGCTACCCCATGGACTTTAGCATTCCAGACTTCCCTGTCCTCCATTATCTCCTAGAGTTTGTTCAAACTCATGTCCATGGAGTCAGTGATGCTATCTAACCATCTCATTCTCTGCCACCCTCTTCTTTTGCCTTCAATCTTTCCCAGCATTGGGGTCTTTTCCAATCCATCAGCTCTTCACATCAGGTGGCCAAAGTATTGGAGCTTCAGCTTTAGCATCAGCTCTTCCAATGAGTATTCAGGGTTGATTTCCTTTAAGACTGACGGGTTTGATCTCCTTGCAGTCCAAGGGACTCTCAAGAGTAAATAACTTATATAGGGAAACATATATATACTTACTAGATATCCACCAATTTTACTCTTTTCCTTTATTCAAAGAAATAAAAACACAAGTTCACCCAAAGACTTGTATTCAAATGTTTATAGTAGATTTATTTATTTAGCCCCAAACTGGAAATAACCCAAATTTTCATCAACTAGAAATATTTTTAATCAGATCTAATTTTGAAAAACAAACAAACATGTTCTGACCTGATTAGAAAGCCAAAAATCACATGTTTTTCTGGGTTTATAGTCATAGCCAAATGCCTTAATTGTCAATTCAGAGGCTTTAATTTTTAGTAAAATTTAGAAGACACTCTTCTAGGGCCCATTAGTACCATTCTTAATCTCAGGCTTTACTGTCCTCAGCAGTTGCCATACACATAGTAAAATGCTAAAAGCAATTTTAAGAAGAGCTTGCAAACAAATGCAATCTCCATTTAGTTTTTATAACCAGGTTTTCCTGCATTTCTCTCTACATGTTTGATAGAAAGGAATCTTTTCAAGTGGACAATCCCCCTGGGCTCTGCAGAGAAACCCTAGAGAATTTGACAAGGTTGAGTCACCAGTACCCCATGTCCTTGTTTGTGCACCGCAGTTCAGCAGCATTTTCTGAATCATCTTGGTAAGAAGCCAAGTAGAAGAAAACATGAGAAACAGTTGAGAAGCAGACTTTTCCTTTGATGTGTGTTTGTAGGAAAATCCAGTATCTGACATGAGGAAATCTCCATCTTCTAACACACACACACATACCCCAACTGTCTTTATTTCAAATTTGAGTGAAAAACTTTTATGTTTTGGATCCAATGACTGGAAGCTGTTTGGCATGGATTTAAAACCTTCATATAAAAACAGCAAGTAACTGCCAGAGCATCCATATAGAGTAAAACTGGAGGAATTATCCTGATCCTTGAAGAGCTGGCCAGCTTTCCAGGAGGCCAATAAAATGTGGAGAGGGGGAAGGCTAAATTGGAAATGCTGAAGGGGAAGCTGGTACCTATCAATATTCCTTCAAATTTTATTTCAGTCTCCACATCCACTCAAGACTGGGTAGCTCAGTATCACAGTGACTTCTCAAGATAATCAGAACACCTACTTTTCTTGAAAGTGGTTATATTTGGACTAGAAGAAGGTGAAATCTAGTAATGCATGAAAAAGTGAGAGCATATTAATTTAATAATTTTTATTAAATAAATACAATAGAAGATTAGATGATTCTCTTGTATTGCATTACATCTACTGCATCAAATCAAAGATTCAGTGATTCATAATCCTTTGGTAATTCAAAATTGTCATTCCATCAGTTAAATTCCTACCATTTTCCATGTAGTCTTTTAGAGGAAATTGTTGTATATGTTTTCTCCTAAGCTCTAAAGTGTCCAGCAAAAGGGAGAAAGAAAAAAATAAATTTCAGGGAAAATTACACACATTTGGAAACTTGCTTTTAAACAACTGAGAACTGGATTGATGACTATGACAACTGAGCATTTAAGTTTCCATGGAAACCTTAATTTCAATTAAATCTTGAATGAAAAGTGTGACAACCTACTCTCAGGAGATGCTACAAGAAATAGTTGGGAGTTGTGTAGCTTTTCAAATTTTATTCCACCAGCTTCCCCAGTACAAGCCCAAAATTTGGTCAACCCTGTTCTTAGTCTAATTTCATAATCTAGTCATCTTTATTGCTTCTTCCCCAAGACAGTCCCTCATCCGATCATCTTCTCTATTAACGTGAGCACTTTGAGCATGAATGTATACACATACACACCTAAACAAACATATACAATCTAAATATTTGCATAAATCCTTTGGAAATGTTAACAAACAAAAATAATAGGTAAACTTCTCTCTGAAATTCTGATTTTAAAAAATCTTTTTCTCTCACTTTTGTGAAGCTGATGACCTTCCCCTCCCTCTTTGGTTTCCAAGGTGATATAATTTCACTAAACTAAAAAGCCACTTGCTGAAAAGGAATCTGACTCTTTGTGACCTCATGGACTGAAACACGCCCGGCTCCTCTGCCTTCCACTATCTCCCACAGTTTGCTGAAATTCATGTTCACTGAGTAGGCGATGCTATCTAAACATATTATCCACTTCTACCCCCTTCTCCTTTTGCATTCAATCTTTCCTAGCTTCAGGGTCTTTTCCAGTGGGTTGACTCTTTGTATCAGGTGGCTGGCCAAAGTACTGAAGTTTCAGCTTCAGCAACAGTTCTTCCAATGAATATTTCAGGTTGATTTCCTTTAGGATTGACTGATTTGATCTCCTTGCAGTTCAAGTGACTATTGAGAGTCTTCTCTAGCACCACAGTTTAAAGTATCAATTCTTTAGTGCTCGAGCCTTCTTTATGAATCAACTCTCACATCTGTACATGACTACTGGAAAAACCAAACCTTTGACTATATGAACTTTTGCTGGCACGGTGATGTTTCTTTTTTTTGATATGCTGTCTAGGTTTGTCACAGCTTTCCTTCCAAGCAGCAAGCGTCTTTTAATTTCATGGTTGCAGTCATCATCTGAAGTGATTTGGAGCCCAGGAAAATAAAATCTGTCACAATTTCCGCTTTTTCCCTTGTATTTGCCGTGAAGTGATGGGACCACTTGCCATGATCTTAGTTTTTGAATTCTGAATTTTAAGCCAGTTTTTTCACTCTCTCACCCTCATTAAGAGGCTCTTTAGTTCATTTTCTCTTTCTGCCTTTAGGGTGGCATATCTGAGGTTATTGATATTTCTCCTGGCAATCTTGACTCGAGTTTGAGCTTCATCCAGCCCAGGATTTCTCATGATGTACTCTGCATGTAAGTTAAATAAGCAGGGTGACAATATACACCCTTGATAAAATACTTTGAACCAC
The DNA here is from genome assembly GCA_006410875.1 of Neotragus pygmaeus. NCBI lineage: Eukaryota > Metazoa > Chordata > Mammalia > Artiodactyla > Bovidae > Neotragus > Neotragus pygmaeus. Next base: position 1,711,858 of record SJYV01025233.1, read on the forward strand.
TCAGTTGTTCCATGTTCTGTTCTAATTGTTGCTTTTTGACCTGCATACAGGTTTCTCAGGAGACAGGTAAAGTGGTCTGGTACTCCCATTTATTTAAGAATTTTCTTCACACTACAGTGCGTTAGTTTTATAAGGAGAAACTAAAAAAAAAAAAAAAAGAAAGAAAGAAAGCAATAGGTAGATTACCTATTCTAATTTGAATTGTCTAGGAAAAACACAGATCCTACAAACAGCCTCAAAATTGCATGTTGATGGCAGATTTTGTTCTGCGAACCATGATAATAAGTCCCAACCTATGCTGAGTAACACTGTCCAGTCTGTAAAAACCAGAGTCACAGATCCTGCATGCCTTATGCAAGTGTGAAATAGTATGACCATATTTCATAAGAACTTTTCAAAGGGAATTTTCCTGGTACCCAGAAAGCAACCATTTATTTGCTAAGAAAATAAGAACAGGGCATAATTTCTATGTCCAGATGGGGTTTCACTGTCCCAGATTCTCTCCATGGATATCTGGAATAACTCCAGTTCTATCTTTTCTTGATTGGTGAGAACTGAGAGAAGCTCTCTGATATGGGTGACCCAGTACAAGAACAAGAGGGAAATATTTGAGGTTCATAGTTAAGAAGAGTTAAAACTTCTTCCAATGTTTGCTTAAACTATGGGACTGATTAAAAAATTCTATTATCCCTGTCCTACACCAAACAAAACAAAATCTTGTGAGGGCTCACAATTTGAGCCAATACTCTAGGATTTTCAGAGTATATCAGAGTAGAAAAAAATGATAGCAGCTTTTTCTCCGGATTAAAATAATAGAAGAATTAGTCCTGGCTGAAAATAACACAGAGTCTAAAATGGACCATCTCAAGTAAATCTTGGAGAAGGCAATGGCAACTCACTCCACTACTCTTGCCTGGAAAATCCCATGCACAGAGGAGCCTGGTAGGCTACAGTCCATGGGGTCGCTAAGAGTCAGACACAACTGAGCAACTTCACTTTCACTTTTCACTTTGATGCATTGGAGAAGGAAATGGCAACCCACTCCAGTGTTCTTGCCTGGAGAATCCCAGGGATGGGGAAGCCTGGTGGGCTGTCGTCTCTGGGGTTGCAGAGTTGGACACAACTGAAGCAACTTAGCAGCAGCAGCAGCAAGCAAATCTTTCTGTTCTGTGAGATTTCCTAAAGTCACAAGGAGAATTCTCAGGAACCCACTGAGTGGTCAGTCAGTGCCAATTCCACACCCTCTGACCTTCCTCAATAAAAGGGAGCAGCAAAGTTGCTCTGGGCTTCCCAGGTTGCTAGGTGGTAAAGAATTCACCTGCCAATGCAGGAGACATAATTCCAAGCCCTGGGTCTGGAAGATTTCCTGGAAGAGGAAATGGCAATCCACTCTAGTATTCTTGCCTGGGAAATACCATGGACAAAGGAGACTAGTGGGCTACTGGTGGGCTACCCAGTCCAGAGGGTCGCAAAGAGTAGGACACCACTTAGGGACTAAAACAACAAAAATATTGTTCTAAATCATTTTGTATACCCTGGGTCTGGATAAGTTTGGACTTAAGAGAGAATGATCTTTATGGATCTAATATATCTCAGAGATGTGAGTTGCTCTCTGCCGTTTGTTTTCTTTACAAACTCTGTGTATACATAATACACACAAACACCCAGAATCTGAAAAATTTTTTACTGTCTTTTAATTTTTTTCCCCTTCAGTTCAGTTCAGTCACTCAGTCGTGTCCGACTCTATGCGACCCCATGAATTGTAGCACGCCAGGCCTCCCTGTCCATCACCAACTCCCGGAGTTCACTCTTGTAGCACGCCAGGCCTCCCTGTCCATCACCAACTCCCGGAGTTCACTCAGACTCATGCCCATCGAGTCAGTGATGCCATCCAGCCATCTCATGCTCTGTTGTCCCCTTTTCCTCCTGCCCCCAATCCCTCCCAGCATCAGAGTCTTTTCCAATGAGTCAACTCTTCGCATGAGGTGGCCAAAGTACTGGAGTTTCAGCTTTAGCATCATTCCTTCCANGATGTCTATTTCTTCAAACCCTATAGCTTGCCTAAAATGTAGTTTGTGAAGCTGTTTAACATGGATGAGATGCTTTGAGATGGTTGTATAGTATGGGGATATATCTAAATATTCTAGCTGTTGTAACAATGTGACAGTTGCAGGGTGGTGGTGGTTTAGTCACTAAGTTGTGTCCAGCTCCTCGGGACCCCATGGACTGTAGCCTGCCAGGCTCCTCTGTCCATGGGATTTCCCAGGCAAGAATAATGGAGCGGGTTGCCATTTCCTTCTCCAGGGGATCTTCTCCACCCAGGGATAGAACCTGAGTCTCCTGCATTGCACGCAGATTCTTTACCATCTGAGCCACCAGGGAAGCTCAATTGCAGGGTAGCCCAGTTTAAACAATCATTTCACTCTTTCTTAAAGCCACTTGAGAGGGTGTCACTCAGCAGATAGCTTGCTTTTGTACCTCACAACTATTCAAGCTTCTTTGTTCAATCTTCAATTTTCACATGCTTTGAATCTTTCACTAGGACTCGAGAAAAAGGTGAGGTGTGGAGAGAAAAGTTGTTGTCGAACATAAACCTGGAGCCAACTCGCCTTGGAGCTACTTGCCATCTTGCCAACTCATGGAATCTAAGAATGAAGTCACACCTTAAAAAGTTGAACTGGAAGACACAGAGCAATGAAGGTCTATTGGCATCTGTTGAGTCCATGGTTATAGCTTCATGTAAAACTTGGTTCTTCCCTTACCCTTTTTGTTAGGAGAACCAAAAAATTCCCTCCTCCACTTCCTCCCACCACCTTTGTTTTTGCCTTAACGCAAATTTACTTAGGTTTTCCATCATTGCTCAAAAAAGAGCTGATACAGATGGAGAACCACTGAATTGTCAAGATCTATTCCAAAATTAAAGTTGCCAATGTTCTCAGGATAATTACATTATAAGCTGGGTGTGGTGTGTTTCACAAGCAAAATTAAAATCTGAAATAAATATAATATGAAACATCAATTAAATTGGAAGATACGTTTTTTTAACACCTACAGTGTTCCATCATTAGAACTATTCTGTAAGATAGACAGATAAATAGATGGACAGACTGAAGTTTATTTGGAAGTATTGGGTGATGTGCTATTGTTACTGAGGTATTTGTAGCTCTTGGAGAGATGGCCTTATATGGTATAAACTTTTCCATCATTGCACAAAACAGAGAGAGTTGCCTTGAAGCCGTTGGGACTGAGGGTCCTGTGAATGTCCTTATTCTCATGATGTTTAAATCACATATTTTTCCTTTCTAGATTATTGTGCCATACCATAACAATACAATCTCTTAATAAGAGGTGCTAAGCATCACTTCAGCTATTAGCATTTCTGGGTATAATGAAATTTAAAACCACTTCGAGAAAAATCTGTATTGGGTGGTGACCTTTCAGAGATGGTGTTGAAATATGCTTCATGATTAAAACAGGGTGTGGTTAAGAGGGACAGAGATGGAAAATTCTCTTTTGGCTACTCAGTAAAGACATGGGGTTAAACTGTTGAAACAACCACAGAAATCTGTTGCAAGAGGGAAAAAATAAAAATGCTTAACAGCAGCTTTAAGCTGCACCAGACACTGTGTTAAGTGATTTATGCATGATCTCATTCAGTTTTAGAAGTGATGTTGATTTTGTGTTACTATGCATATGTTACAGATAAGGAAGTGAACACAGAAAGATTAAATAATTTGTCCAAAGTTTCACAAATAACTGGTGAGCCCATCTGTAAAATTCCTAGCCTCATACTCTTAGCAACTAAGTGATAACTTACCCTGTTGCCTTTTTCCAATCTGGAGCCCTATACATGTTCTTTGCATGCCCAGGGCTTTTTTCACCTGTGAAGATTCCCATATCAAAACTAATATATATTAATGCGTATATATGGAATCTAGAAAAATGGTACTGATGAACCTACCTGCAGGGAAGGAATAGAGACACAGCCATAGAAAACAGACTTATGGACACAGTAAGGGAAGGAGAGGGTGAGACAAACTGAGCAAGTAGTATTGACACATATACACTGCCGTGTAAAATAGATAGCTAGTGGGAAGCTGCTGTATAAAACAGGGAGCTCAACCTGGTGCTCTGTGACAACCTATAGTGGTGGGGTAGGGATGGCAGTGAGAGAGAAGTTCAAGAGGAAGGGGACCCATGTATATTCATGACTGATTCACCTTGTTGTATGGCAGAAACCAACACAACATTGTGAAGCAATTATCCTCCAATTAAAAAAAAAATCTCTTTTGTTTGAAAATCAATATGCATGAAATATTGACTCGCAACCATGGCAAAATGTTTTATTTTTCCTGGAAATTTCCTTCTTCTCTGTCCCTCAATCTGAAATATTACAAGGAAAAAAAAATTTTTTTTTCGACTCACTGCCTTTTGAATTAAAGAAAAAACAAATTCAAAAACATTTGTTCAGTTTTTTAAGGCATGAAATCTCAATGTTCTTTCCTAACTCTGTCGAGGAAGTTTTTTACAGTGGTGAATATTTTCAAAGCCTCCAAAATTTAAAAGTGAAAGTGAAAGTCACTCGGTCATGTCCGAATCTTTGCAAACCCATGGACTGTAAGTCCATGGAATTCTCCAGCCCAGAATACTGGAGTGGATAGTGTTTTCCCTTCTCCAGGAGATCTTCCCAGCCCAGGGATTGAATCCAAGTCTCCTGCATTGCAGGTGGATTCTTTACTAGCTGAGCCACAAGGGAAGCCCAAGAATACAGGAGTGGGTAGCCTGTCATTTCTCCAGAGGATTTTCCCAACCCTAGGAATTGAACCAGGGTCTCCTGCATTGCAGGTGGATTCTTCACCAACTGAGATATGAGGGAAGCCCAAAATTTAAAGAAGGCAGAAATAGGATATTCCCCGGCTTAGCAAGCATCTTTACATGTGTTTTGGAAATCACTGATCTGTTGTTTAGTCTCCTGATAGCATTTCTGTTTAGGAGCAGTAGCTTTCCAGCAGAAGAAATCCACTCTCATAGCTACTGTGAGAGAAGTCTAAATGCTGCTTGACTGTTGCTGAGGAACAACAAATGTGCATGTTTGTGGGAGGCTCATAGAGAGTATTGGGGTCTGTTTTACCTCCAACAGGGGAACATTCGTAGCTTACTGAGCTGTCTAGAGAGAAGTGAGCACCTTAGTTGAAATCGATTTAGTCAAGATTTTATACTGGTTAAGGTAGACTTATTTTTTACCCTTTATTTGTCAAATTTTAAATGCACCTTTAAACATTGAGTATTTTTACATTAAAATATGACTGCAAGGAGATCAAACAAGTCAATCCTAAAGGAAATCAGTCCTGAATATTCATTGGAAGGACTGATGCTGAAGCTGAGACTCCAATACTTTGGCCACCTGTTGGAAAAGACCCTGATGCTGGGAAAGATTGAAGGCAGGAGGAGAAGGGGATGACAGAGGATGAGATGTTTGGCTGGCATCACCAACTCAATGGACATGAGTGTGAGTAAGCTCCGGGAGTTGGTGATGGACAGGGAAGGCTGGTATGCTGCAGTCCATGGGGTCACAAAGAGATGGACATGACTGAGTGACTGAACTGAATTGAAAGGTTATAATTTCTCAGAATTAAAAGGAAAGTTAATAAACATTTTAATTTTAAAAGAGATGTAGGCTTCCTATTGCCCACCACTCAGTTATCACATGCATACTACTTTTATTTCCCATTCATACATCCCAGTGTAGACCAAGAAGTAAGCATCTTCTTAAAACTAGTGTGTAATTTGAGCATAAGACTTTTGGAAACAAACTTCTCTTAAATATTCAAATACCCTGGATGGAAAGTAAAAGGCAGTTTCTGAAAACTTGACAATGAAAAGTCGTTAGAAGGAACTTCAGGGGACTTTCCTGGTGGAAAAGTGGCTAAGACTGTGCTCCCAGGGCAAGAGGTCTGGATTCAATCCCTGGTCAGGGAACTAGATCCCATATGCTGCAACTAAGAGCCCAAGTGCCAGAACTAAAGACTGTGACAGCATGCCACAATAAAGACCCGGCTCAGCCAAATAAATAGGTAAATATTAAAAAAAAAAAGAAGAATGAACTTCAAGGAAAGGTAGCGCTGGTGTTGGGAAAAGTAGAATACAGTTTCACTCTGTCCAGCACAAACCTCTGTGAAGAGAAAAAAGAGAGTGAGCTGCATGTGGTTCTCAGGCCAGCCAGGTGCCCTGAAGACAGAACACGAGGTTGGAAAGCATCTTTATGGTGAGTAGCAACCTGCCCACCTCTGAGACTATGTGAGCAAAAAACACTCCGTCTCCCAACTGGCCATAGTTTGTCATATCAGTTAACAAGAGTACTTAATTTATCCTTCCACTGTGGTCACATTAAGTAGAGAAATTACCCAGAGAGCTATCACTGTGCCCTGCCTTCGGGCAATGGAAAATCTGGCATGGGTGCCATGGCACTTTATCCTGGCAGAACAATAGGAATCTTGCCACTGCTGTTAAACTGTGCTGGACTCCTGGTGGTCTCTACACATAGGAGTTATTTTCTTATAAAGGCTCCAATAAAACTCTTTTAAAAAAGTGTTAGATTTAAGAAGGAAAAGAGATGATTAATCTCATTAATACGAGATTCTTACTTTGACATACTTGACGCAAAATTCTGTCTTTAAGATTAGGACGGCGTAGAAAAGTCAAGCCTAACCTGAAAATTGTAAGTGAACATAAAGGGTGAAAGTTGTCAGGTTCATCCCACCATTTCTCCTAAAAAAAAATTAAAAGGGAAGGAGAAGTGAATAAGGGAAACATAATCCACTTTAAAGAAGTCATGTGCCAAAAAATGGCCTGCTTTACAATGACAGGTTCTTCTACTCTAGACAGCTTTCTCAGAGACTAAGAACATTATCTGACCCTTGGTAGGTATGCAGATGATTGCCTTTAAATCTGAAATGAATCATTCAACATTCAGTCATCAAGAAGATAATTCAGTATTGCTTATTGATGGACCATTCATTACATTTCAAATAGGATTTTCAAATGAAAATTCCAACATAAGTCATTAATTGAAGCTCCCTTTAAGGAAAACAAGGACAGGAAAAAAAAAAAGAAATAAGGAGTCCCATTGCTCTTGTCATTCTTTAGTCATTAAGTTGTGTCCATCTCTTTTGTGACCCCATGGACTATAGCCCACCAGGGTCATCTATCCGTGGGATTTCCCAGGCTAAACTACTGCGGTGGGTTGCTATTTCCTTCTCCAGGGGGTCTTCCCAACCCAGAGATCCCATTAGAAGTCCTTAAAGGTATGGATATATGTGTCAGCCACTGCATTTAAGGAGAAAAGCAAAGAACAATAGAAAATTCTTTTTAGAATTCTGTCCTTTACATTTGCGGACCTTACAGGAAAACCCTCATGGACAGAGGAGCCTGGCAGGCTGCAATTCATGGGGTTGCAGAGTCAGAAACAACTGAGCAACTAAGCACAGCACAGGAGTCACCAAGAGCTTCATCTTATCCAAGCTTGCAGTGAATCAGCGTCAAATCAAGGCACTAAATTGTTCCTCTTGGGAGTGGATAGTTCTCAAGGACTTGGGGGAGTCTGGGCAGGAGGGTCTGTGATATGCCAAGAAGGCAGTTAAATTGAACTGAATCCTTTGTAAATAGATCTATTTTTGCTATGCAAAATTTCTGTTGGAGGTATCAGTTCAGTTCAGTCACTCAGTCGTGTCTGATTCTTTGTGACCCCATGGACTGCGACACTCCAGGCCTCCCTGTCCATCACCAACTCCCAGAGTTTACTCAAACTCATGTCCATTGAGTCGACAATGGCAGCCAACCATCTCATCCTCTGTTGTCCTCTTCTCCCACCTTCAGTCTTTCCCAGCATCACGGTCTTTTCCAATGTCGCTTCTTCACATCAGGTGGCCAAAGTATTGGAGTTTCAGCTTCAGCATCAGTCATTCCAGTGGATATTCAGGACTGATTTCCTTCAGGATGGACTAACTGGATCTCCTTGCAGTCCAAGGGACTCTTCAAAATAAAGAAGATTAGCTGGGCCTCCACCTCAAACTAAAAACAAAACCTCTTTTAAACTCTAAAAATATTTGGCTAAACATGCTCTTATGGACTCTGGATTTTGAGATTTGGGTTTGCCCCAAATTACTGACAGTGATTAAATACCCACTGGGTACAAGGTACTAGTAAGTTCAAGTGTCTACGGGGAGTTACAAAGAAAGCAATGAATTCATCCCTGTCCCCTGAGAGCTTATGGCCCAATGGAAAGAGGACTACCACATAACTGCTTACAAGAAATGCTGAACTAGAGTAGACTTTCTGCCAAATTAAAAAAATCTCAAACTATTTAATCAGCATGTTTTTTGGCAGAATCTTTCCATTTAGGGACCCTCCCTGCCTGCTTTGTGTCTTACAGCAAATCTCCTGCGGTCCACTCAGGAGCCCTGTACTCCAGGAGGCTGCCCACAGGACACACCCGTGTAGTCACAGAGCAGGGCAAAAGGCTCTGTACTCCTTACTTGATATGTATGTTATCTTCCAGGCCAATAGACGTTATTATTGTTTACCACTGTAAGGATTTTCTGGCTGAAGAAAGTCAAATAAAGTTGTTATTAACTCTGAGCCTAGAAATCAAGGCACTATTGCTGACGATTGCTCTTCCTAATTATTTGCAGATGACCACAGCCATGTCAATGTGCAGACCGAATGGCAGGCTTTCAGCACTAGTTTTTTTTTGTTATTTCTTTTTAACACCCAATTTGTTTACTGGTACTTTAGTCAAGGCTAACTTGGACTAAGGAGAATAGAGATGGCAATGACTGTGCAAAAAGGAAACTTGTGACTTCTTATGCAACAAGTATCAGAATCAAATTTGGATGCAACTTAGTAATCAGGTGAACCATCCTTTTAGCTTCAAGTGGGGCCATCCTTAGATAATTGAGAGTTTTCATATGTTTATATATTTATTTATATGTATATGCACATACACAAATATATATATGTAATATAGGTATATCAATTTTTAAACATTGGTAAACTTCTATTGGTTTATATACATACCTTTACATGTATATATTTTTATATGTTTATACCTTTATATGAGTGAGTGCTAAGTCACATAAGTTGCATCAGACTCTTTGTGACCTTATAGACTGTAGCCCACCCGGCTTTTCTGTCCATTGGATTCTCCAGGCAAGAATACTGGAATGTGTTGCTATTTCCTCCTCCAGGAAATCTTCCAGACCCAGGGATCGAACCCACACCTCTTGCATCTCTTGCATTGCCAGGTTTCCCAATGAAGCATGCCTCCCTGCTTGGGTTTCCGTGCCTTTGTGTAGGCCATACCCACACTGACTCTGATCTCATTGCGATATAATCTCACATGATGCTGAGGCTTGATAACCACTTTCACACTGGGGCTTATCATCTTGGAATATTTGGTGTTGGAGCCCCAAGCCACAATGTAGAGTGCTCTACTCTGCCAGAGAGCCCCCCACAGGGATAAAGATATCTAGTCAGTCCTAGATGTAATGGTCATCTCTCTGAGGAGCCCCATATGTGACTGGAAAGACAATCTTAAAAAGTTCAGCCCTTGTCCAGCCAAGCTTGGTGAACTCACAGGGTCATAAGAGCAATAAAATACTGTTATTTTAAGCTACTAAGTTTGGGTAAGTGGTGTGTTACACAGTAATAGATAACTGAAATAACCTTGTATGTCTTTATGTATGACATCCAGAGAAATTTCCTGACTTCCTTCTTATATTTTTGTTTTATTAAGTGCAGTATTTTTATGAGAAAACAACATAAAAAAACTCTGTATGTACATTTTAATAAAATTAACAAATAATTGTAAAGCAAATGTTGCAGGAATGGGGACCCCTTCCAGGGCCCGAAACTGGGCTCTTGTCTAACACTTGGAAATGAACTGTCCGAAGAGACACATGTGCTGATAAAGCAAGAGATTTTATTGGGAAAGGGCACATGGGTGGAGAGCAGTAGGGTAAGGGAACCCAGGAGAATTGTTCTGATGCGTGGCTCACAATGTCCGGTTTTATGGTGATGGGATTAGTTTCTGGGTGGTCTTTGGCCAGTCATTCTAATTCAGAGTCTTTTCTGGTGATGCACGCATCGTTCAGCCAAGATGGATGCTAGCGAGAGGGATTTGGGGAAGTGGACAGACATGCGGTGTCTCCTTTAGACCTTTCCCGAACTCTTCTGGTTGGTGGTGGCTTATCAGTTCCATATTCCTTATCAGGATCTCCTGTCATAAAACAACGCATGCAAATGGTTACTATGGTACCTGGCCAGGGTGGGCGGTTTCAATCAGTGTGCTTCCCCTAACACAAACACCTATGTAACCACTACCTAGGTCAAGAAATAGAACATTACTAGCACCCAAACACATTCCATAGGCTCTTGTCTCCTCATAAAAACCCCTGCCCATAAGTAACCACCGTCATGATTTTAATTTCTTAGCTTTTCCTTACAATTTTACTGCTAGTGTATACATTCTTAAATATTATGGTTCATTTTACCTGTTTTGAATTTTCTATGAATGGAGNAAAAAAAAAAAAAAAACAACTTACTAAGAGTCATTTTGAATTTAAAACTTGAGCCCTAGTTTTGTCATCTGTAAAATTTACATAATAGTGAGATTGACTTCAATTTCTTGAAAGAATTACATGAAATAATTCAAGTAAAAAAACAGTTCAAAAGTGTCTAACTGTGCAACTAGCTATTGTGACTATTATCACGTAAAGCAGCCAGCGCTGTATTTGCCATTTGTAGTTGAATAAATCAAAGATAGCTATTAATTTGTTGTTCTTTTTAATATAACTGATGAAATAGTCAGGATTAATTTTTTAAATCAAAGATTTAATTGACTCAGTGATCATACACCCCAGAGTAGACACAACATCAAATTCTTAAGTTTTTGGACACTGCCTAATGTACTTTTTACTCCAAATAAATATTACTGAAAGCATGAATTCCTTTGTTTGAGCCTGATATTCTTTTTGGAATTAGAGCATACACAAAACAGTGTTACTAAATGCTGATATTTGTTAAGACTAGTCTAGTACTTTCCCACTAGGGAAAAGACAATCAAGAAATTATGCATTTAAATAAATTTTTACAAAGGCTAAAGAATGTTCAGTTTATTCACAACTAGTAAAAATAATCCAGGGAGAAGAAAGATGACCCAGCATTCTATATTTCAAGCCAGACCCATTTTAAAAATTCTAACTTGATGGTCAAAAATAGTTCAGCAAACTTACTTCTACTTTTTCCCTCTTTTTTCAAAACACTGTGCCCTGTTACCAGAGCAGAGGGAAAAAACTGCCAAAATATCATGAGATAGGTGACTCTCAGGGGTACTTCTTGTCAAGCAGGAAGTGCCAGAAATCTTGTCGAATGGCCAATACAAATTTTCTTTTGCAGATTCTCGAGGTTTGCAGCTGGATTCCCATCTGCATTTTCTGAGTGCTGGGCCAAGCTGAAACGTTCAGTTTATCCATTGCTAATAAACATGTCAGCAGTTTCTTTGCTCTCACATCTGTTGTGAAAAATGTTATCTTTCCTGAAGTGTATTTATTTTGTCTTTAATATCAGCTTTCATAGATGTGTATAAGAGACAGATATATTCCTTATGGGAATGGAGGAATAAATCAGGAGATTTGGATTGTCATATACATACTGCTACTGCTACTGCTGCTAAGTTGCTTCAGTCGTGTCTGACCCTGTGCGACCCCATAGATGGCAGCCCACCAGGCTCCCCAGTCCCTGGGATTCCCCAGGCAAACACTGGAGTGGGTTGCCATTTCCTTCTCCAATGCATGAAAGTGAAAAGTGAAAGTGAAGTCGCTCAGTCATGTCTGACTTTGTGACCCCATGGACTGTAGCCTACCAGGCTCCTCCATCCATGGGATTTTCCAGGCAAGAGTACTGGAGTGGGGTGCCATTGCCTTCTCTGGTCATATACATACTACTATGTAAAAAATACAAAGGGGTGACTCTTTGTAACCATAAGTTTGCTTCCTACCTCTGTGACTATTTCTGTTTTGAGAATAGGTTTATTTGTATGTCAATTTTTTTTGGTCCTGATTTTGGTTTTGAATGCAGGTTCTGCTCTAGGTTCTCAGATTCTGAGTCCTACTGCCTCCAATCAGCTCAGTTATTTGAGCAACTCACCATGTTTTCCTGGCACTGAGGAGAGTATAGCAGTGGCCAATCAAGTAAATCAGCACAGATAGTCCCTGACTTAGGATGGTTCAACTTATGATTTGTCAACTTTATGATGGTGTGAAAGGGATGCACATTCAGTAGAAACCTTACTTCATGTTTTGATTTTTATCTTTTCCTGGGTTAGCAATATGTGACATATCACTATCTTGTGATGCTAGGCAATTGCAGCCACAGCGCTAGTCAACTGTGAAATCACAAGGGTGAACAACTCATACACTTACAACCTTTCTGCACCCTCACAACCATTTCGTTTTTCACCTTGTCTGTTGCAGGGAAGAGCCAATTCTGACTCCATGTTGGAAGTTTTACTTTAAACTTTGCTTCCCATTGCTGTTGTTCACTAAAAGGAAACTATTTGTATATAGTGGCTGCCTCAGGGAACCCTTCCCCTCTGCCTGAATATTAAACTAAAATGCCTTTGTTCAGGACCTTGTCCACATGTGGATGGCAGGAAGGATACACCCCCTCCTCAAGACTTGCCATTCTAGGAGATAGTTACAAGATCAATAGGCCTTTTACTTTGCTTCCTTACCTCCCACCATCTCTGTTCTATAAAAGAACCTGGCATCCAGACCCCAGCAAGATGACATGAGTTTGCCATTTTCTTGGTCAGTCAGTTTTCTGAATAAAGTCATATTCCTTGCCTCAACGCCTCATCTCTCAGATTTACTGGCCTATTGTGAGGGGAGCAGAGCAAGCTTGGACTCAGTAGCAAGTATGGTATTCACTAAATTACACGAGATATTCAACACTTTATTGTAAAATAGACTTTGTGTTCGATGATTTTGCTCAACTACAAGCTAATGTAAGTGTTCTGAGCACATTTAAGGAAGACTAGGCTAACCTGTGATGTTCGGTAAGTTAGGTGTTTTAAATGTATTTTCAACTTACCATTTTTTTAACTTACAATGGGTTTATTGAGATGTAACCACATCATAAGTCAAGAAAGATCTATCTGATTTGTTAGATTTATGAATTAAATGCCATTACAATTTTCAAGGCCTTTTGTGGTCTAAAAAAGTTCATAAAGCAATAGAATAATCTCAGCACTATAGAAACAATTTTTTAAAAATCTCAAAACAGTGTTCCCTCAGCTAAATTTTCTTAAAAAAAAAAAAAAAAACAACTTACTAAGAGTCATTTTGAATTTAAAACTTGAGCCCTAGTTTTGTCATCTGTAAAATTTACATAATAGTGAGATTGACTTCAATTTCTTGAAAGAATTACATGAAATAATTCAAGTAAAAAAACAGTTCAAAAGTGTCTAACTGTGCAACTAGCTATTGTGACTATTATCACGTAAAGCAGCCAGCGCTGTATTTGCCATTTGTAGTTGAATAAATCAAAGATAGCTATTAATTTGTTGTTCTTTTTAATATAACTGATGAAATAGTCAGGATTAATTTTTTAAATCAAAGATTTAATTGACTCAGTGATCATACACCCCAGAGTAGACACAACATCAAATTCTTAAGTTTTTGGACACTGCCTAATGTACTTTTTACTCCAAATAAATATTACTGAAAGCATGAATTCCTTTGTTTGAGCCTGATATTCTTTTTGGAATTAGAGCATACACAAAACAGTGTTACTAAATGCTGATATTTGTTAAGACTAGTCTAGTACTTTCCCACTAGGGAAAAGACAATCAAGAAATTATGCATTTAAATAAATTTTTACAAAGGCTAAAGAATGTTCAGTTTATTCACAACTAGTAAAAATAATCCAGGGAGAAGAAAGATGACCCAGCATTCTATATTTCAAGCCAGACCCATTTTAAAAATTCTAACTTGATGGTCAAAAATAGTTCAGCAAACTTACTTCTACTTTTTCCCTCTTTTTTCAAAACACTGTGCCCTGTTACCAGAGCAGAGGGAAAAAACTGCCAAAATATCATGAGATAGGTGACTCTCAGGGGTACTTCTTGTCAAGCAGGAAGTGCCAGAAATCTTGTCGAATGGCCAATACAAATTTTCTTTTGCAGATTCTCGAGGTTTGCAGCTGGATTCCCATCTGCATTTTCTGAGTGCTGGGCCAAGCTGAAACGTTCAGTTTATCCATTGCTAATAAACATGTCAGCAGTTTCTTTGCTCTCACATCTGTTGTGAAAAATGTTATCTTTCCTGAAGTGTATTTATTTTGTCTTTAATATCAGCTTTCATGGATTACAAAATAGAGATATGCCTTCACTTAACCAATTCAATAGCATATGTTGGAAAGTGCCCCACAAGAGTGATGAGATAAATTAAAGATGTATATTATATCTTGGTCCCGAAAAGGAAATCAAATGTAAAGAATAACAGCAATTCTCAGGAAGGCCATGCCAATGGAAACAACTTGCCTCTTAATCAAGTTCATCTCAAAATCTATTCAAGACACTCTAGGCATCATAGGAATTGAACACAAAATTTTTAAAAAATCTATTATCTATTTGTTTCATTATAAAGGCTGTCTTCAGGCAAGCTGATGACTTTCTTTCCCAAGGAAACAAATCCCAAGCACTTGCTTCTCATTTTATATTCACCAAAATATCTGTCCTGCCAACTTTATTGAAATTGAGGTTTTTAGAAGATCAAATGAGGAGTGATATATTAAGATGTGTTAAAACAAAAAATTTAAGGTATCATATAGATGGTAAATAACTGCCAACTTTCTTCTCCTCTTTCTAGTCTTTCATTTTATTTCATATCCATTTTCCAAGGATTCACTCTCTTCTCAGTGACTCACCAATATCCCACCCTCTCAAAATATTTAATCATCAGGGAAAGGTATGTCCTCACATAGGTGAAGAATAGAATATTTGAAAATTCACCAGTATGTGTAGTTTAAGAAAGCAAGTAGGAAAATCCTGATAATAGGTATGTGTTAAATGTGATTAGGGCTCTCAGAGATGTACCCATGTCCTCTTCAGACTTTTTCTCTGAGGTTCTGGCTATTCCTAGTACCACAGAGTACCACATAACACCCTGAAATTCAATGCCATTTTCTTCCCAGTTGGCCAATAGCCAACTTCTGGTAAAGTCAAAGAGGGAATGGGGTGGAATTCCCCCATACTACCACTCTGTCCCTTCAGCCCTATTGCATGAACCAGCAATGGTGTACTCACATATGAAGTTTTTGCTAAAGGATTAGGTCAATATCAGAAAGAAACGTACCTTTGAAAGGATGGTTAACAAGAGAAAAATAAAAAGATTTTAAATAAAGAGTATCAAAAAAGCCAAAACTTTATCTTTAAAAATGCTTGATTTCATTAGTAACTAAGGAAATGCGTATTTCATGACACTTTAAATGAAATAAAATTTCACACACACACACAAATTGATAAAGAAAACTGGACAAATCCTGGTATTGTTGAGAATACAGAGTAAGTGGAAATATAAATTGGTAAAACTATTTTAGGAAATAGCTCAGTATTATCTAGCTATTTTGAAAGTACTTGCAGCCTATGACCTAGGAATTTTCCTCTTAAATTCAAGCCTACTAAAACGGTTCAATAAATAAACCAGGATGTATGCATAAATGTAACCATAACAGCTATTTTTATAATAGCAAATATCTGAAAATAACTCAAATATCTGTCAACCAAAGGTATAAAAAATGAGTAAGCTGTGGTATAGTTATATAATGGAGTTTTTTATAGCAAGGAAAACTAATTAAGCACCATGTGTTGATAAGCATTAATTTAAAAAACAGCCAGAAAAGCAAGTCACAGAGATCATATACATCAGATGCTATATTTGTAATCATCAGAAAAAGTAAAATTAAACATCTCTTAAGGGTGTCTGCATAAACGGTAAAATCACTAACAAATGGAATAACATAAATTTGAAGGGGTAGGAACACACGTGCAATCAGGCAAAGTCTAAAAAAGAGGGATTGGGGGCAGGAGGAAAAGGGGGCGACAGAGGATGAGATGGCTGGATGGCATCACTGACTCGATGGACGTGAGTCTGAGTGAACTCCGGGAGCTGGTGATGGACAGGGAGGCCTGGCGTGCTGTGATTCATGGGGTCGCAAAGAGTTGGATGCGACTGAGCGACTGAACTGAACTGAACTGAAAAGAGCATCAATAATATTCTATTTCTTGAGCTTGATAATGTACACATATTTAGTGTTATCATTATTTTTAAAATTGCATGTGATGAGTATATTCAAGAGTTACAGAAATGAAACTCGTTGATTAACATGTATGACTTTTTATCTATATTTCAAAATCAATAAATATAAAAAGTGAGAGAAGGAAAGAAGTGTCAAGAATTTAGGACATATTAATAAAAAGAAGACATGAAGCTCAGGTTACTGATTACAGGGACTAACTAAACAAACATGCCAGTCAAAAACCAAGAACAGTAAAGAGGTGACAATGAAAGTGTCAGATTATTTAGACTTCTCGAAGAGTAATTCTAATCTGGAGTCCAAAAGGTGTTCAATATGGAGCCAAGACAGAAATAGCTAAATAGAGCTAAAGAGGATAAGTGGACTTAGATTATGGGGAGAGTGAGAGGGAGAAGGCAGTGAGTAAGGGTGAAGTAAGCCAACCTTGATTCTAGGAGAAAGAGGCATCATTAAAGGGAATTGGGGAACTCTTCCAGTAGTAAATCTGCATCAAAACTGCTGCCTTTTAAGAATCTGTCATAAACATTTCTGTTCACATGAGATCCAATTTCCATTTATGTGAACCTCAAGTGTATAAAATATGTTTTCAAAATGGACTTTTATATAGATAAAGTAAATGGGCTAAGAGGTGATAAGTGAGCTTCCTCCTCCTGAAGCAGTAAGACCACGCTTTGTAAGGTTTCAAAGGACAGCAGAGGGTCATTTGTTAGATCACCAAATGGGGAGAAAACGACCACATCACAATCAGAATATCTACACTTACTGTAAATTGACTCTACTCCAATAATATTAAACTAAAAAAATATACAAAAAAAAAATAATAGTATCATCAAAGATCACCAATGTGGATCGCCATGACAAATATAATAATAATGAAAAACTTTGAAATATTGCAAGAATTACCAAAATGTGACACAGACTCTCACAAGGTGAGCAGTAACTCTGAGAAAAATGGTGCTGATTTGGTCAATGTCGAGTTGCTGCAAACCTTCCTTTCATAAAAACCACAACACGATAAATCAAAGAATGTCTTTACTCTCCAAAAAGAAAGAGAATATTTACATTTAATGTTTATTTTCAAATAACTTAATATCTGCATATGAAGCTTGGCTTGGACATTAAACAAAACTTTGAGCTTGGGAAGTCACAGCTTTTTTCTGTGCTCCAACTTTTTAATCTATAAGACAGGTGTTGCTCAGTCATGTCCAACTCTTTGTGACCCCATAGGCTGTAGCCCACCGGGTTCCTCTATCCATGGAATTTTCCAGGCAAGAATACTGGAGTGGGTTGCCATCTCCTTCTCTGGAGGATGTTCCCAACCCAGGGATAGAACCTGAGTCTCCTGCATTGAGAGGTGGATTCTTCACCACTGCGACACCTGGAAAGAAAAGTAGGCCTCTGCTTTCTCCAATGTTTTCTGGAACTAACAAGTGACAATGTTAAGATTCATAAATTTAATGATCCAATTCTACTTGAGGTTTCTCTGTTCAGACAATTTTCTAAAAGCTAAAAGAGAAAAATGTCCACAAAGACTTTCACTTCCCCTAATTTACCTACTCTCACTTTGGCTTAGCAAGACCTGCTCACTCCAGGAGAATCATATCCTGGCAGCTCAGTGGGCAATCACCTTCTTGCTTTGAAAGGCCTCTCCACCTCTACACCATCATTGGACATTGGACATTGATCCCTAAAATATTTTCATGGGACTGGCACACTAAGTGGCTCAGCCTGGAGAGGCCTTTCATCAAGAGAATGCTTTGCAAAGGTAAAGGCGAAGGAAACTTTTTGGTTTTAGTAAAGAATGCTTGAGGGCTTCCCAGGCGGCACAGTCATAAAGAATCCACCTGCCAGCGTAGGAGATGTAAGAGATGTGGGTTCGATTCCTGGGTCGGGAACATCCCCTGAAGGAGGAAATGACAACCCATTCTGGTATTCATGCCTGGGAAATCCCATGGACAGAGGAGCCTGGTGGGTCTATGGGGTTGCAAAGTGTTGGACACAACGAAGCACACACACAAAGAATGTTTGAAGGTGAGGGTATCACATTTTTCCCCATTCACCTCATGAAATTTTTGTTTTTATGACCTTCAAAAATGAAACAATTTTTATCTTTAAAGCAAATGTTTATTCTGCTCTTAAAAAGGCAGCATTTGAAAACCAGTATATACTGGCAAATAATGTGGGAAATAGACATGCAGAACACTTAATAATGATTGAACACATAAAGCATTTTTCTTCTGTTGTTATGTGACAGCTGAATGAGTTTCAACTTCCTGCTCACTGCACAGGCTCTAAACTTCCAATTCTGGGATATTTCCTCTTCTTTTTTCTTCTTTGCCTGCCCATCCCTTTGTTGCCTCCTCCTTCCTTTTTGTGAATACACAAATGGTTTTGATTACATTATAGCTGCAAACTTTATATCTCTCACTTCAACTGTTACACATCATAAACAGAAAAGTGAACCTCAGACTCCATTAAGACAAAGGTTGGTCCGCATGGTCGAGAGGACTTTCATGTTAGTACAGTTAAAAAAAAAAAATGTTTCTGTAGGAAAAGAATGTACAGGGCATGGCTAGAAACAAAGTTCTGACTACCAACCAGTGGATCCCCATTTTATTAATAGTCTAAGCAAGAGTGAACCCTGGAGCCCAGGACCAGTGCAGCCCCCACAGGGCTTGCTCAGTCCAGTGAAAGTTTTAATATGTGAGGACAGAAAAATATCTAAATGGTAAGCAAGGGTAGCCAGAGCTTTGCAACGTGTTTGAATCTATCTGTTCTGATTCTCTCTTTTCTACTCTGAAGTTTTCTTTTGAATTTTCTTTTATAAACAATCTTCTATTATTGTCATCATGCTCAACTAAACAAATCTGAAACAGAAAGAACCAGACAGTGCTCTTTATTCTTTATACCTTAATTCTGAGTGAATTTAATTCATAATATAATACAATATGATATAACAAGTTTTATCAAGCCCCTGCTAGCAACTAGCACTGTTTTAGGTGCCAGAGATACACCATTAAGAAGGTGGGCAGGATCTCTGTTCTTTTTGGAATCTCCATTCTAAACAGGTGAGGCAAACACATCAAAGAACAAGATGGTTTCAGACAGTGGCGAAGCTTGTGTGTGTGTATGTGTGTGTTAGTCTCTCAGTTGTGTCCAGCTCTTTGTGACCCCATGAACTGTAGCCTCGTTAAGCTCTTCTGTCCATAGAATTCTTCAGGCAAGAATACTAGAGTCAATCGCCTTTCTCTTCTCCAGGGAAACTTCCTAATCCAGGAACCAAACCTGGACCTGCTGCATTGAAAGCAGATTCTTACCATCTGAGTCATCAGGAAAGCCCATGGTGAAGCTTATCTAGGAATAAATAGGCTCATAGAAGGGAGATGAAGAAACAGATCTCAGATAGGATACTCAGGGCCAGAATCTTTGACTTTGATCTGAGAGCTCAAGGAGGAGACTATGGTGGACACGAGAAAGATTTTCTCAGTATGAGGAAGTACAAATCTCTAAGAGGAGATAATGCCACTGATCTGTACTAGGAACAAAATAAAGGCCAATAAGGCTAGATCAATAAGGGGAGTAGCAGGAGATGATATCAGAAAAGTACACATTGTTATAAATTGAATTATGTCCCTCTAAGAAGATGCTAAATTCTTAACTTACAGTGCTTGTTAATGGACCTTATTCAGAAAGAGGAGTTTTGCATGTTAACACGAAGTCATTAGGATGGACTCATCCAATATGACAGTGTCTTTATGAAAAGAAGAAATGTGGACATGGAAAGATATGGAAATAGGAACATATATGGAGAGCACCATGTGATGATGAAGACGATGTGGTAATGCATCTACAAGGCAAGGAGCACCATAGATTGCCAGCAAACCATCTGAAGTTAGGAGAAACGCATGAGACAGATTCTCCCTCACACAACTTTGTTGACATCTTAATTTCAGATTTCTAGTCTCCAGAACTGGGAGAGAATGAATTTCTTCTGTTTGTCACCCAGTCTGTGGCACTTTGTTACATCAGCTCCAGGAAACTAATATATGCAAGGACAGATGCCTTGGACATTTATGTTTTAATCTAAGTGCAATAAGAAGGTACTGAAAAGCTTTAAGCAGGATCTGATGAACATCTTTAAAAAGATTACATCGATGTTGCCATCTGGTCCTTGCGGTACAACCATGGAGAGCTTGATGATTTCCCCCTAAAGAAGCTCAATAGAACTTTTCAGAACCATTAGAGAGTGGCCATTATATTTAAGATAGTTGTCTCAATTTTTAAGCACTAGTATTTAAGAACAAATTTTTGGACAGAACTTTTAAAACCATCACCGATACAATTTTGAATATTTCATTCAATTACGTGGTATTTAATTTAACACTCTTTATTATTCAGAAATATCCATTTCTGTTTACAAACCTTTTATTGTTTTGAATTGTGGTGATGTGTAAGGCAGTAAGGTATAAAAATGAACAAGATTGTACTTTTGAGTTTGTAGTCTGATGGCAAAGACAGAGACCTAAAGAGGAATATCAGTCTTTGGCAGTACGTTTGCAGGGTTCTATAGGAGCAGTGTGAAGCATTCAGTAGAGTTTTCTTGGAGATAATGCTCAAGCCAAATACTGAAATCAAATAATAATTGGTCGCAGAAAGAAAAGAGGGAGTTTTGCTCCAGGAAAAGGGAAGGATCCAGGAAATCCATGTGGCTTCCATCTATCTTTCAGCAGACTGGCAACCCTAGAAATAAGAGTGCTGACAAAAATATGAAAGTGAG
The DNA here is from genome assembly GCA_006410875.1 of Neotragus pygmaeus. Lineage (NCBI taxonomy): Eukaryota > Metazoa > Chordata > Mammalia > Artiodactyla > Bovidae > Neotragus > Neotragus pygmaeus. Next base: position 1,733,009 of record SJYV01025233.1, read on the forward strand.
AAAGGGTCCTGGTTATGAGGCCCTTGTATGTCTAGCCAAAGCCCTTCCACTGCTCTGAAGGCAATGGGGATCTGCTGGGAAGATGAGCATAAGAGATTAGGTGTGGATTTTTGCAAATGTATCAGTCAGAGCACTTGGGTTGTAAGCAACTGAAATTGACCCCACCTAAAAAAGAATTCTAAAGATGTTTAGAAAAATTTAGCAAAGTTTAAGCAAACTTTAGAAGCTGGAGGGAAAGCTGAAGATATAGTTCTTGGGAAACAATAACCCTAGAGCCACAAAATAGAAGTGGCAGAATGGTAGTGGGCATCCTTCTCAGGGTTGAACCATTTACAACTTTGCTTTGGAACAAAGATTATTTTATCAAATAAAACCTTTCTGTTTGTACAAAATACCAAAGAGTATTGCAGAAATTATACGAAAAGTGAGATGTCATCCTCAATTTTAGCAGCTTTTTCTTTCTAAAATTTATGTATTTATTTCTAAACTTAAAAATACTTATACTGCAAGTCAAAATAAACAAACAAAAAAAAAGATTATGTTGCCCCCCATGTAGAGAATGTGTTAGGGGCAGTGGTGGAAATGGAAGTAGGGAGCTGTGTTGGGGAGCTATTATCTTTTTACAGAAATGATTTCTTGTCTCTATGGATCTGAAAAATTTAAATGTATGCATTAATTGTCCAAAATGTACATTATTTGTTCTTAATAGAAACATAACATGGCTATGATGGGACAAAACATTTACTTATCATAAAACATGGAAATTAGGGCTGTATCCTAACATCTTTGTAATGTAAGCACAGTATGAATATATATTTTAGGGTTAAAAGAAATCTCTTTTGCAGAAAAACATGTTTGAAATGCATAGGTTTGCTTAAGATTCTATTTTGTTTACTCCTAAAAATATAGGCTCAGTCAAAGCTTTCATTTGTTGACTGAGTAAACTTCATAAGAAAAATGAAAACAAGCTTTTAAATCATATATTTAAGCATGTTTGTAAACACATCTAGATTACATATGACAAACAAATATATGTGGCTATTGTCTACATACATATCCATTTACAGTGTATATGTATATTATTTTCACACTCTACACTTTTGTCTGGATATATTCTTGAATTTTGGATCTGCAAAACAATGTTAACAATTCAGGTCTTGTAAGTCATCATCAGTTTTGAAGACCACTGAAATAGATAAACCATCTTGTATAAAAAAAGGGTCTTAGTAACAAAAACTTGGGAAGAAAGTTGCTTTTGAGTTCATTGTCTCCTTAACCTGTTCTGATAGAATAGAACCTGTTCTGAAAGTTTGATTACTTTATCTATACTTTATAAACTTTTTGAATAAAATCCAGAATATGGAAACTTCTATAAGGCAAAACACCAAATTTCTTCAGAAAATAAATAGCAGGAGAAGTGGCCAAGTAAGAAGATCCTTCGATCACCCCAAAGGCACACCAAAATTACAACTGTTTACAAAGCAACTGTTGATGAGAAAGACTTGAAAACTAGCAGAACAGGTCTGCAACTAAAAGATAAAGAAGGCCCACAAGGAGAAGGGTGGGAAGGACAGAGTCATGTGTATATTTTTGCATAACTATACATAATACAGTATACAGACCATAAAAGATGTTCAACACTTTAGAAAAATAAGTAAATAAGTGAAAATCCATGGAGAAAATGTAAGTATTTTTAATAAGCAGCAAAATAAATATTATATAAAATGAAGTAAATATTATATAAAATGAAGTAAATCATATATAAACTACATGTAAATGAAGTAAATAGTATATAAATGCTATGTAAACAGCAAGTTCTGTTTTGGAAAGAACTGGAGTTGATTCTGTGAGACATTAAGAAGAATTCAAAGAATGAGGTCATGTGGGAGAAAGGTAGTATAATACCTAGAGATATACATGGAGCCAATGTACTGAGTACCCCTGCCATTTCAGCAAATACCACATAAGGTAGACTGAATAATGGCCCATCAAGATGTCATGTCCTAATTCCTGGAGTATGTAAATGTATGTATGTATGGAGTATGTAAATGTATGTGTGGAGTAGGTATATAATATATGCATGGAGTATATAAAAACTTTATGTGGCAAAAAGAACTGTGCAGATATGGTTAAATTAATTATTTCAAGATGAAGAAATTATCCAAGTTTGTCTAATGTCCTTATTACCCAAGTCTGCCTAATGTCCTTATAATCAGGGGGTCCTTATAAGAGAGATGTATGAGATCAGGGAGATTGAATGCAGTTAAATGATGGAAGCATAAAAGTTAGAGAGAAACATTCCCTGGTAGCTCGGATGGTAAAGCGTCTGCCTACAGTGCAGGAGACCTGGGTTAGATCCCTGCGTCGGGAAGATCCCCTGGAGAAGTAAATGGCAACCCACTCCAGTATTCATGCCTGGAAAATGCCATGGACCAAGGAGCCTGGTGGGCTACAGTCCATGGGGTTGCAAAGAGTCGACACGACTGAGTGACTTCATTTCACTTCACTTCATGATGCTGGTTTTGAAGACATAAGAAGGCAGCCATGAGTTCAAGGATACAGATGGCCTGTGGAAGGTGGAGAAGGCAAGGAAAAAAATTTTTTCCATAGAGCCTTCAGACAGAATCGGTCTTGCTTGCATTTTGTCTAGTCCAACAAAACTGATTACAAATTTCTGACCTTCAGAAATGTAAGAAAATAAAGTTGTGCTTGTAAGAACTTGTTACAGTGGCAACAGGAAACTAGCAGCTGTGTTTGTAACCAGTATTTTTTTAAAGGATTTATAAAAATTCAATTAAAAATAAAGATGAGTATAAGGGACTTTCTTACCAAAGTTCTATAAATACCAGTTGGTTTTAGCAATGCAGTAACTTGGCTGAGGTCAATTTTAAAGGAAAAGCACTTTGGATAGGGAATAAAAATTATTCTTCATAGTTTAGGGTATGATTAGGTAATTGATAAAACTGGTTAGAACACCCACGAATGGAAGATCTCCTGTCTGTTTTCCACTCCCTCCTCCTGGGGTAAGGCAATTCTTTCCCACAGTCTACCTTAGGACAACAACCCTTTCTCTTTATCTCACAAGACTTCTCTTATTCCCTGATAGGCGAGCGTAAAGCTGTTTAGCTGGCAAGAACACTAATGATCATTTTGGTGTTCAAGTTATATTTTTGTAAGTAGATAGAATTCTTATTGACTTTAGCATCCTAATCAGGTTCTTCCAGTCCTCTCTAATTCAGTTACCCATGGCTGGCCAGTGCCATTTTCACCCTGTCCCTCTGTACTGGGGCCAGGCAAATGCTCGAGTTGGTGTCAAAGGCCCAGAGGAAGGCACTGTGAACCAACCCAAGCTGAAGAAGTGGTCAAGCAAAAGAGCAGGTGTTCAAGCCTAAAGTATCAAGCTCCCCTGTATGGGGCTGTAATGTCCCAAGTGGAAAAGTGAGGTTAGAAATTACTGCTGTTCAAAATAATCAAACTTGTCTCTAGAGCTTTGCTAATTACTTTTGTCATGTGGTGAGGCAGAAAACTTTTCCTTCAGGAATAGTTTACCTAGAGACTTAGTAGAAAGATACTTACTCCTTGGAAGGAAAGTTATGACCAACCTAGATAGCATATTCAAAAGCAGAGACATTACTTTGCCAACAAAAATACGTCCAGTCAAGGCCATGGTTTTTCCAGTGGTCATGTATGGATATAAAAGTTGGACTGTAAAGAAAGTTGAGTGCTGAAGAATNACTCATCTTGGACGAGTAGTAAAGTCAACACAACTGGGCTGGGAGAACAAAAATTCAATTGCCTTCCTGCCCGGTTATCTTGACCACTGTGATTTTTCTTTCCCCAGATTCTTTTGCTTAACCACCTTGAAACCCAGATTATACGCCCAAAGTTCTCCTACTCCAAAAAAGGCAAAAAATACAAGTCAAAAAAAAAAAAAAAAAAAGAATACAATGAATAAAGATGTTAGAATCAAAGGGGGTTATTGTGGCAAAAATGGTAGACCAAAGAAATCTCTGTTAACTCACGATCCTGGAAGGAATTAAGTATTGAGGATAAAATAGTCCCCCTTCTTCTATTCCTCCCACATGCTGCCATGGTAGTGCTCCATATTTTTTTTTGTCACAAGCATCCAAATAAATCACTGAAACCACTACCTCTCCCGTCAAGTTGATTTCAAATGACACCGAGCACTGAGCTGGGGTCGCAGGACTGTCCCTCCACCAGCTTCTTCTGTGTGGCCACGCCGCCACCCGCCCTCGGAGGAGACTGCATCTTGCTTACTAGACAGAGATGAATTCCTCGCTGGCATGCTCATCAGACACTAAGCCAGACCCCTCTCTTTCCCCCTCTCCTTTCCTCCCTCACTCTGGTTATTTATAGAGATCACAGGTGAATCGCGGGAAATTATTACAGAGCAATGGCTGCTGAAAGGCTGGAAGCTAAGGAAGATGGATTATCGTGGCTCTGACATGATTTGTATGGATTTCCAAAATTAAGCTGTCCGCTTTAGAGTGACCACCTTCCTCCCGCCCTGGGCTTGCAGCTGCCCTGGTGATAACCTTCATCTGCACTTGTGAGCCCAGAAAGCTGAGCACGTTTCCCATTACCTTTCAAGCGAGTGTGTAGGGTTCTTCTGGCCCCTTAGTAATAGCAGGGCTGTGAGTGAACAGAGTGATAAACACCTACTGTGAGGGATGTAGCATGAACAGATCTCATCACCTGCCATTAGCTCCCAATGAATAATGCAACACATCCTCCGTGGCAGGTGTCAGGGGTGGGAGGGAGACTTGCTCCCGTGAATGCTCTGGTGAGCGTTTCAGCACAAAGTAAGAGATGAGAGCAACAGATACATGTGACAAAATTACACAAGCTATTGTGTCTTAAAAGAAAGGGGAACTTTTTACTTTCACAAATACCTGACAGGTTTTCTTTCTTTCTTTCTCTACCCTTATAGTTAGGGTAGGGTAATGCTGCCTTTTCTTAAATTTTTACCTTTCTAGTATGGACCCCTTGCAAAGGGATAGTTTCTCTTTGATTGCATTGCTCAGATAATAGCACATTTTTCTGTCAGTTCCAACACTTTCTATGTATATCTTGGTCTTGATTTGCATAGGTGAACCTCTACTGAATTTTTATTAAACTATAGGTTTGTGTTAAGTAGACATATCAAATATGAGCAAATATTTACATAAATATACGCATTTATGCATATATTTAGATCCCCATGTTCATACACACATACACACACACATTAAAAGTGGTAATTTTTGGCCCAAGGAATGGATAGCTAACAGGTTTGTTGCCTTTGAGAATCTTTCCAAAGGGAATAATATAATATCAGACCAGCAGAATCTAAGACAAAAATGGGATCCATTATCGGTTAATCACAGCACACAAATTCATCTATCTGAGAGCCACAAATTGAGGTAATTTGTAGTCTCAGATCCCAACATGGGGAAAACTTCTGACTAAATTTGGTCAACTTTGCTCAAGACTAGCACAGTTTCAGAGCATCAGAAATAGTTTTGCTCTTTTCAGCCAACTGTCATATAGCTTCCAATATGACCAGACATGAGAATTAAATTCCAGGACAAATTAGCCATGACCCTTACCCCTAAATTTCACATTTTCTGAGGTCAAAATGCCAAATCTTCTTGTTGTATTGACCTTCACCATTTTAAGTGAGAAGGAACATTTTTTTTAAGTCCTCTGGGTAATATTTTGCTAGAGATTTTTTAAATGTGGTACATACCACTAAAATAGTCACCGAAGAACACAAAACAAACTTTTGCCAAGCCTACTTCTGTATCTGCCCTTACCAATGGGGCAAATGAGGCCCCCAGACTTCCCCTGCCTCTGCCATGGTAACAAAGGGGAAAGGCCTGGGACACACCGCAGCTCCACGGGAAATCAAAGCACACCTTGCCTTCCAGTCTGATAGCTGTTTTCCTCTTCAGAGTAGAAGAGAATAGTGCCACTTTTAGGTAGCATATAAAGTGATAAATCTAAGATTTTCATATTAACACCCCTCTATAACTTATTTTGGTTGTTGACACATAATCAAAAAGCTATTTCTTGGGGTGAAATAGTTACCACTTAAACATTTGGGGAAAAGAAATAAGAAATCACCTAGTAATCTCCTGAAAGTAGGGTTTCAAATACAGAAATTCTAAATTCTATACGGATTTCATGAAGGAAAGTAACAACAAAAATTAAGGTTTTGGTATGTAAAGTAATATATTATACTATAAGACTTCAAAGACTATAGAAAAATAAAGATAACAAAATAAAAATTATACTGTGTTCATTCACCTGTTGATATTTTAGTGCATATCATTTTGAATTTATATATGTGTGTGTGTGTATACACACACAGTCTTTTAAAAATAATTATACTATGAAAAATACTTTCATCATATCTCTCTTAATTCACTGGGAAACACCTTTCTTTTCAATAATTATGCATACTTTTTGAATTAAGTTTATTTAAATTAAAAAATGAAAATAAATAGTTCACCCACTTCTACCACCACCAACCCCTTAACTCTGGGAACACTGATCTGTTCTCTGTATATATAAGCTTGGTTTCTAATTATTGTTTTTATTTCACACATAGAGATCATATAGAATTTACCTTTCTCTCTAATGCCCACTGTGTGTCATTTTGGCCATTATTTTTCAGAATCAACATCTTGAAAAGGGTGATCACACTTAGCTGACACCAATGGAGCTGCTCCAGAGAAATGGATACATATAGTCAACAGCTAGGGACATATTTCTTTTACCTGGTTAACCCCAGAAATGGGTCCATATGCTGCCTTCAACTTCCCAGTAATATCTAGCTTAGTCTTGACCTCCATACCTCCCAGGCCCTTGTAAGAAAATATATGAGAATCCATTGATTCATTTGACAATATCTTTGAAGCACGTATGTACCAGGAATGCAGCTAAGTGCTGGGGCTGACCATGTCCCTGCCCAAAGGAGGATTACATTCCAGTAGGGAAAATNTTTGCATTGTTGAAATTTGCTGTTTGATATTGGAATACATTCTTAAATAAATGTGGTTATGTTACACATCATTTCTATGCACATATCTCACTTTATATGTTTTTGCTAATGACATTACTTGTTGTTTATTTTATATTTATTCTAGACTGGGGAAATGATAGTAGAAAAAAAATTAAATTCGAGAAATTTTCTTATTCAAGTTCAAAAGGGTTTGTAAAGCAGCAGAGATAGTTTGCAACATCGACAATGAATTTGGCCCAGGAACTGCTAGTGAACATACAGAGCAGCAGTGGGTCAAGAAGTTTTGCAAGGAGACAAGAACCTTGAAAATGATAAGTGCAGTGACTGGCCATCAGAAGCTGACAATGGCCAACTAAGAGGATCTTCGAAGCTGATTCTCTTACAACTACACAAGAAGTTGCTGAAGAACTCAATTATTCTATGTTCGTTTGGCACTTGAAGCAAATTGGAAAGGTGAATAAGCTCGATAAGTTAGTGCCTCGTGAGCTGACCACAAGTCAGAAAACTTGTCATTTTGAAGTTTCATCTTCTCTTATTTTGACATTTGAAAGGACCCTGATGTTGGGAAAGATTGAAGGCAGGAGGAGAAGGAGACAACAGAGGATGAGATGGTTAGATGGCATCACCGACTCAATGGACATGAGTTTGGGTAAACTCCGGGAGTTGGTGATGGACAGGGAGGACTGGTATGCTGCGGTTCATGGGGTCACAGGGAGTTGGACACGACTGAGCAACTGAACTGAACTGAGTTTCTCTTATTCTATGCAACAACAATGAACCATTTCTCAATTGGATTGTGATGTGTGAAGAAAACTGGATTTTACATGACAACCAGTAATAACCAGCTTGTCATTACTGTGGTTGAACTGAGAAGAAGCTTCAAAGCACTTCCCAAAGACAAACTTGCACCAAAAATGGGGTCATTGTCACTGTTGGCAGTCTACTGCCCGTCTGATCCACTACAGCTTTCTGAATCCTGGTGAAGCCATTACATACTCAGCAAATCAATGAGATGCACCAAAACCTCCAACTCCCAAAGCTGTCACTGGTCAACAGAATTGGCCCAATTCTTCTCTGTGACAACATGTTACACAACCAATCATTCAAAGACTGAACAAATTGGGCTACAAAGTTTTCCCTCATCTGCCATATTCACCTGACCTCTCAACAATCGACAACCACTTCTTCAAGCATCTCAACAACTTTTTTGCAGGGAAAATGCTTACACAACCAGAAGGAAGCAGAAAATGTTTCTAAGAGTGTCGAATCCTGAAGCATGAATTTTTATGCTACAAGAATAAACAAACTTATTTCTCGTTGGCAAAAATGTGTTGATTGTAATGACTCCTATTTTGATTAAGTACATCTTTGAGCCTATTTATAAAGACTTAAAAATCATGGTTCAAAACCGCAATTACTTTTCAAAAAGGTAAGAATAAAATAATGCCATTTGTAGCAACATGGGTGGATCTAGAGATTATCATATTAAGTCAGTCAGACAGAGAAAGACAAATATCATGACATCACTTATGTGTGAATTCCAAAAAAAAAAGATACAAATGCACTTATTTACAAAACATAAATAAAGTGACAGACATAGAAAGCAAAATTATGGATAATGGAATGGGGGAGAGATAAATTAGGAGCTTGGGATTAACATATATACACTACTATATATAAAATAGGTAAACAACAAGGACCTGAAGTCTTGTAGTAATTTATAATGGAAAAAATATATGTATATGCATGTATAATGGATTCACTTTGCTGTACACTTGAAACTAACACACCATTGTAAGTTAACTATACTTCAATTAAAAATATATTTTTTAAGTTATTTCTCTTAGTCATCTATGGGTCCTTCTCTGGTTCACTGGTTTGGTTAAAAAAAAAAAAAGGCACATTGGTCAGTTACATGTTCAGACATATACACACACAATTTTTTGTAAGGCCTTTGCCATATTCTTTTCAATCCTGTCACTTCATTCCCAGGCCAGGTTTCATTCATTTTAGACTCCATAGTTTCAAGATTAGTCTAGCTTCCAACTCTCCCCTGTGAGGTAAGAAGCCCAAGGATGTAGAGTTAGCAAACGTCAATAATATCTTTCAAAGGGACTGGGGTATATAAATTGAAAGGTGTTATTCTTCCTGTAATAGAAGAATTGGTTGAAGTGCTGAATTTCCTTTAATGAAAGGTTTTGATACCTTTCGTTGGTAAAATGGGTTACTGCCAAAGAAATCTAAATAACTAATAGTTTGGTGTATGGTAGGAATTTCTACAATAACACCTGAACAGCAGGAGGTGCAGGTATTTTTCAAAGTAAAAGAGGCCTGGAAGCAAAAGGGTCATGCACCTTGCAGTTAGGTGAGACATCAGTTATGCCCCATGGGCTGTTCAAAGGGGTAGAGCAGATGTAAAGAAGGGGAAATTGGAATGTAGCCACAAAACACATGCCTTTATTTCATTCACAGAGCAGACACAGCACAGAGCAGATGGTCCCTTACTTTGATGAATGATCAGAAAGGAAGCCCATGGATGCCATAGAGAGTAGGAGAGGAGAAAATGCTTTTGGGTACCATGTGTCAAAGAGAGCTCCAGATGGAATGATTAGCTTCCTCTTCTCAAAACTCATCAAGAAATTGAAATTGGAAAGGATGGTCAGTAAAGAGACAAAGAGGATCAAACAGTTAATGAATGGGAATGAAACCCCTCCTCCTTATCAAGCTTCCATTCCAGTCACACAGATCTACATGCTTTCTTTTCAGAGTCTTTGCCTCCACTATTTCTTCTTTCTGAAAGTCTCTTTGAATCATCACACTGATTTCATGTCTACTGGAAAAGTATAAAAGTAAACCTAAAGGAGTCTCACTTTTCTTTGTTCTCATTCCCTGAAGGATTTTTTTTGTGCCACCATCACACTGTGAAAAGTGAGTGGCTGAGTCATGTCTGACTTTTTTGTGACCCCCATGGACTGTGGCCCATTAGGCTCCTCTGTCCATGGAATTCTCTAGGCAAGAATATTACAGTGGGTTGCCATTTCCTTCTCCAAGTTCAATTCAGTTTAGTCGCTCAGTCGTGTCCGACTCTTTGCGACCCCATGAATCTCAAGGATTGAACCTGGGTTTCGCACAGTGCAGGCAGATTCTTTATCATCTGACCCATCAAGAAACACCTTACCATCACATTAAAAGATGGTAAAAATTCTACACAAAGTATAAATTGTTTCAAAATATTTAGTTCAATTATCTGTAAAAGTTATTTTTGCAAAGATAAAATCCATGCCAAACCAATTGAAGACTATTGTTGAAAACATTAAAATATTTATGATGCATCTTGTAATTTGTACCTGAAAAATAAGCATTGACCCTGCTAGTTTCTGTGCATATGCAAATTTCACTGAAAAAAAAACAAGAAATTCTGTTTGCTTTCCATTGGAGGCTTATTCTCTGCTTTGGAGAAGTATCCTATGTATAGTGTCTATACATAGACACTCCATTATCTGTTGCTCTGCTTCTTGGCTTATGAGCTAGAAACTCTAGCTTAAGCTAAATCATTCCATCTTTAATCATGAGATAAGCCCAGGCCCAACCTGAGCCACCAATTCTACAAGTGTGCCAGACCCTGAGGTCCTTCCCCTGACCTTTTCTTCCACTGCAACTTCTTCCTCTGGAGCAGGCGCAGCGATCCAACCCAGGCTGAGGGATGTCTGGCATAGTCAACCCTGTACATGATCTGAGGTCAATTCTCTCCTCCCCTGACAAGGCCTCCTTTCTCTCCCCCACATCCTCTTAGTCCTCCATCTTCTCAAGGACACTTTCTTTTCTTCTTTCAAGGCCTCTCTTCCTCTCTTCTTCCTGCCTAGCTCCTCCTCATTGGTGAGGTTCTTGTGCTTAAATACTGTGACCCAATCCTCCATACCACTTCCTACATTCCTATCAGAAGTACACAGGAACCAGTGATTCTAAACCCCTCCCTTCCTTGCTAGGAAATTTATCTGTGCTGAAATAGTCTTCACCTTTTTTTTAAGTGCAAACCAAAACAAAATCAAACCTCAAAAAAACAAAAATCCAAAAAACTCATTCAGGGACTTACTTCCCTAGTTGTCTAAGACTCAGTGCTTTCACTGCTGTGGTCCTAGGTTCAATCCCTGGTCAGTAAGATCCTACAAGCCACATACACACACACAGAAACCAAAAAACCTACTACTCAGCTGAGGCAGATTTCTGGCTTCCATACACATTCAAAGCAAACATGTAGAAAAATGATCTGTTATGGACTCACTCATATCTGAATGGGCCTCCTAGGAATGGATTACTTTAGCCTTTAGCCTTTCCCATTTGGGGTCTCCTTCTGCAGGCTTATCTCCCTGACTCTCTGTATTCTCACAGTAACTAGAGTTTCCCAAAGCTTCTATTTAGAGTTTTCAGCTTCATTATGTCATAAGAAAGTATCATGTCTACCCACCACCTGCATCTTTTCCCTTTGGATCCGTGCATCATGAGACAGATGCAGTGTTAAATAACTACCCCATTTATCAAACAGTGAATACATCCTTGGGAGTCTCTGGTGTTCTAGGTCACTATCTACAATAGGCCACGTGTAAATGGCAGCATTTTTTTTCATTAATCAAGATTAATGAAAGATTAATCAAGATTTAAGAAAAACATTCATGCCTAACAGCTTCAGAATCAGAGGTCATGATGGAATACTAATTTTAGAAAGATGGTTATAATCTTTAGGTTTAGATTTTTTTTTGAATCCCCAAATTCCATGGAGTATTCTCCCTATTATTAAAAATCCCTTTTAAGGAAGTAAAACTCAAATGGGCTATTTCTGTACTCTTTTCTCATTTCTTCACTGAATTATTTTTCCCATAATGTGAACAAAACTCCCTCAAGGGTCTTTTTCCCCTCCCTTTATTGATGTATACATGAATCATCATTGTACTATTTACTGAATATTCTCAAAGTAAACACTCTTATGTAATAGGGAGCCAGAGCAAGAACAAGAAACAACCCTTAGAAGCTTTCCTATTCTTCTTTCCAGTTACTGTACACCCACCCCAGGTAACAATGATCTGACTTCTAACATCATGTGTTTTTTTGGCCGGTTTTTGAAATTTACATACCTGATGAATATCTACTATTTTGAGTCTTGCTTCTTTCACCCAACCTAATGTCAGCGAGGTTCACCCACGTTGATGCATGTAACTCAGTTTGATTATTGTCATTGCTGTTTGGTACTTCATTATATACATAGAACACAGTTTATTCATGCATCCTGTTATTGATGAATATTTGGTTTGTTTTCATTTATCACTTGAATAATTTTACTATAAACATTCTTGTACATGTCTTTTGACCATTAGATGTTTGTATTTCTATTGGTATGCACCTAAATGTAGAATTGGTAGATCATGGGATATACATATATTTATCTTCAATATATAGTATCAAGCAATTTTCTAATGGTGTTATACCAGGTTACACTCCCACCAGCACTGTATAGGAGTTCCATTTGCTTAACATCCTTACCAATTTATTCTGGGGGCTCATGGTGAGGTTTTAATTTAGATTTTCCTGAGGAACTATTGATTTTGAATATACTTGCTACATTTATTGGCTACTTGGATGTCATCTTTTTCAGCATACTTTTTCAAGCCTTTTGGCCTTTTAAAATTGTGATTGTTTTTCTTATTGATTTGTAGATTTGTAGGTGCTCTCTGTGAGTCCTTTGTCAGATACAAGTTTTGCAAATACAATTCCCACTTATCCTTTCCACAAACTATTTTTGTTACAGTAGCCCTAACAATCTGATATATATACTTTAAGTCAAAACATTAAATTTCATTTATTTTATAATCATTTCATAGAAGGCCAAAGCCTTTATTTTGAATCTACTAACCAGAACTGCAAATTTTCTTTCTAACCACACCCACAATTCACACAAAGTATTGTCTATGATTTTCATTTCTGATTTCTTTCAGTCAAGAGATAAAGGTACACGTAAAGCAACTTACATGATATATATCTTTGGACCTTTTTACTTTCAATTTTTTATGCACTTAAAGCGTGTCTCTTTTAAGTAGCATACAATTGTATGTGTGTTTTAAACACAAGTCAGATGATTTTAGTCTGCAGAATGGAATATTTAGTCCAGTCATATTCATACAAGTTTTATTTTTTAAAAGATTTTATTTTGATGTGTACCATTTTTAAAGTCTTAATTGAATTTTTTACAGTATTCTGTTTTATGTTTTGAGTTTTGGCCTTGAGACATGTGGGATCTTAGCTCCTCAATTAGGGAATGAACCTATAGCCCCTGCATTAGACTCCCAGGGAAGTCCCTAGTCTGTTTACATTTAATTCAATTACTAATACACTTGAGTTAACCATTTTACAATGAATTTTCTTCTTTTGTTGCTATTAAAACAACTATATCTATCAGCTAAATAAAATCTGCTCTTATATCCATCTACTGATTTTTAAAATTCAGTTATTGTACTTTTCATTTTAGAATTCCAACTCAATTATTTGTATAGATTCCAGTTCTCTGCTGAAACTTTTCACCTTGTCTTATATTTTCTTGAAAATATTTGTCATAGTTATTTAACAACTCATAACTCTAATAAATGCTTTTCCTTTAGGTCTTTTAAATATTTTTCCTTAAGTGTCTTTTTTTTTTCCTCTTGGTCAATTGATCTTGTTCATTGGAATGTCTGATACTTTATCCAATGCCAGCACTGAGTACTAAATATTTTACAGAAGCTGGAGTTTTGATGTTACCTCTCTGCACAGAGCACTTGCTTTGGTTTTGGTTACCATTACCCCTCACAGATCACTCTATTTTAATCTTGGATTAAACTGATTCTAGATCTTGTTTCAGTCTCCAATAGGACTAATTCTGTTCATCCTTACTCTTAGTTTCTGATAGCTCAGTTGGTAAGGAATTTGCCTGCAATGCAGAAGACCCTGGTTCAATTCCAAGATTCTCTGAGAAGGGATACACTACCCACTCCAGTGTTGTTAGACTTCACTTGTGGCTCAGCTGAATCTGCCTGCAATGCAGGAGGCCTGGGTTCAATCCCTGGTTTGAGAAGATCCCATGGAGAAGGGAAAGGCTACCCACTCCAGTATTCTGGCCTAGAGAATTCCATGGGGTCACAAAGAGTCAGACATGACTGAGTGACTTTCACTTTCACTTTCACGCTTAGTTTGCAGCCCTTGAGGGGTCTCACATGAACGCCTGATTATTTACCAGACACTTAACACCTTCATATACTTGAATATCTAATTTTTCAATCCCATAAAACTACTAAAAGTTTCCCTCAGTATATTAATTTCTTGGCTGCTTTACATATGGAAACAGCTTGATGGGAAAAGCAGTACCAAATGTTATTCTCATCTTTTTTGTTCTTCTATTATTTTGAAGAGCTTGAACCCTCTATTTCTAGCTGTCTTTTAGCTTTCCAGTGTCATCAAAATATTTTCTTCAATTTATCCAACTTTTTAAGTTGTTATTGTTGGGTTGTTGGTCAGATACAAACTATTCTGTCATCACTAGAAGTGAAAGCTAACCACTGCTGTAGAAATTATCATCTTAAAGTCTATCATATCTAAATTGAAGTGTGTACTTTTTCATATAATATTTAGCTCATTAACATTAAAGGATGACAATATTCAAATTAATACTTAGGGATAATACTTAGCAACAAGGTTTTAAAAGTGACACTAAAGATAATGAGATTTCTTTTTTTAAGGGATTTTCTTTTAAACTCTCTAAATTGTTCACTCTTTTAAATAATGCAGTGATAAACATCGTTGGATGCATACTTTTGTGTCATAATGTCTCGAGTAGGCTTCAAAAGGCATAGTTTCTTGATCAAAGTTATAAGCATTTTAAAAGTTCTGCTACATTTTTGCCCTATTGTCTCCAGAAAGGTTTGGCTATTTACATGCTGATAATTAGGCTTAACTTTAAATGTATATCTATAACTTTGTACTTTTTCTAATTTAAGAAGAAACGAGAAAAAATATTGATCCTGGAAAGTATTTTTCCCTACCCAACTAGCCATAAAATTTTATAAAGAAAAATTTATTTTGTTTTTTACACACAACAAAAGATCTCTTTGAGCCTGATTCAAAATGTATTAAAGTTTATTCCTAAAGATCTTTTATTTCTAGCAACATGTTTGAGTTTATATCAAAGAGGGGGTTCCCATGAATCCACGTTGTAACGTTAAATGCTTCAATAATTGCTGAAGTAGAGGTCTGGTAAGCAAAGTCTAACAAGTGGAAAGGTACTCAAGTTCTGCACATGGTTTAAGATTTCCAGTATATCTGGGTGGCACAACAGTGCTCGTGCATCTTCTGTTGCTATCCATTGGGAAAGCACCATTTGAGTCCATTTAATAAGAGTTATATAGCTCGGTTTGGTTTACATGATGTGGAAGAAACTTGGGATCTGAACTTTGAAATGACAGGACCAAATATTGTGTGACTACCTCTTTAAAAATCTATAAGAATATGGGGTGGCCTAGGGCATCTCAGCAAGGGAGGCTGACTTCAAATTACCAGACACGCCTATTATGAAGTGTTGAAAGGAGAAAGAAAAACAAATAATAAAGTTTATTTTATCAAAATTAAAACTGCTTCCTTCTCTCCACTTCAGAGCAATCTTGAGATGGAACAGTCTGAGGATTACATTGCTATATCCCTTTGCAGTTAGTTTCACAGCAGGAGGTGCCTGCTATAGACAAAATTATAGGGTTAGGAATGTTCACAATTCAGCAACCTCATTGGCTTGACTATTCCTCAAGGCTTTTGAATCAAATATTTATACATCTAAATGGGAGAAAAGAAAAGAAAATGGTTCATAAAGAGAGTCCCAGAGCATGTATTATTAAAATAACAGATGGAAATATTATATTTTTGAAACATTCTTTCTATGAAGAAGTCTTTTGAAGTGTGTTTTTGTAGGATAAACTGAGCCAAGAGTAGAGGAGAGAAAGAAAAGAAAAAAAAAAGTTTTATTTTTCAAATATTTAGTGTCAGCAGTGTACAAAGTTAGCACTTTCCAAAAAAGGCAAGTCTCAAAATGCACTGCAGCACAATGTGTTTGCAAAATCTCTACTTTACATAACAATCCCAGGGGAGGAATAATTTGGAAAATACTTGATTGTCCTTGTTCAGTTTGTGTGTATAGGCTCTGGAATCTTGACCTCTGAAATCTTTACAGAGGGTGCACGGCCTCTCCCCACTGAACTTTTCATGTTTTCTAAACTCACTGAAACCTAAGCTAAGACTCCGGGCATTGTCTCATAAAAGCTATCGGCCACCTCATTCTTGCTGAGAGTTGAAGGCAGATTAAGAGTGTGGATTTTATGCTACATGGCCAGTATTGCTGGGTCATCTAATCAGGGTTTAAAGAATAAAAATAGAGGCGTGAAATGCAAGGCAAAAAGCAAGAAAGCCAGGCAGAAGGCCGAATAAAAAGTTCATCACACTTGTTTTATTTTCCTCTACATGGGAGCTTGTACCCTTGACAAAAACAATAGTTCAGAAATATTCTGTTCTTTCCAGGAAAAATACCCCATTACTAAGCCATCAATTTGAATTTCTCCATCATTTAGCTTTCAGGACATGGTTCAGTTATCCTGCTAGTCTCAGCTATTAACTGGATCTGCTATATGATGATGTGATTTATTGCATGGCAGCTGGCAGTTACTCTAGCCAAAGAAAGAGAATTCACAGGAACACGATTATTCTGACCTTGTTTCCAGATACAATCTATCTGACAGGAATCTGAATGCAACTTCTGTTTGACTCTATTCTTATAAGGAACAAAGTAGGAAGAATAGCCGGGAGAAGGGGTAATGGTAGTGATTCGACAAATAATGAGAGTTCATTTGCTTACCAGGTGATCTAAGGACTGCTGAGTTTGAGGACTTGGTTTTTGTATACATGCCCTAAATATCAAACAATGACCAGTCAGCAAAGGGTAAAACAAAATCCGGTGATGTATGACTTCTGAAAAAAATCAAAGTGAGAAATCAGATGACAAATTCTACTGAAAGGTAAAGGCAAGTAAGAGAAAAAAAGAGAGTGACTTCCTCCCACTCACCAGTGGGGGCCACCTCAGGGCAAAGCAAGAAAATGTTTTAGTAGTGGCCCCATAGGTGACAGCATCTGCTCAGGGAACTGACTCAGAAAGCCCTAGAAACTCAGGGTTCCAGGCAGCGGCAGAAAAGACTCTTGGCAGAGATGTTTCCTGTGCCTCTTTTGATCACAGGGCTTAGGCCTTGGAAAGGTTTTCACCAGTCTGTGGTTTCCTGGTTGTGCGTCAGTACATTCTGGCTGAAACACTTCACTTCCTTTAGGCCAGCCCCTCCACCAGTGGCTCCCAGCTTCATGGTTCACTTTCTCCAGCTTTGAACTAGACTCCAAGGACACTGCTGGCTGCGGCAGGAACCCTGAATGAGAGGACTGCAGCTGTGATGTTAGCTAGCTCTCTCCTACTTGAGACAGAGATCCTAAGTGGAAAAGAAATTAATGGAGCCATACCAAAAGTCCACTCAAGTCCTGAAGCATAGAAAATTCTCTGGTTCCCACACAACCTCTTTTCAAAGACAGTGTGCAAAACAGAATTACCTAGACAAGGAATAAAAATAGATTCCCAACCCAATATCAGAACTTCTAAATCAGAATCTCTAAGTGGGGACTGGGAACCTGTGTTCCTAAGAATCTCCTGCACAATGCTGATATATAATCACTGTCTAGTATAATATGCCCAATTTTATAAATCAGGAAACTCAGATCCAGAAATGTTGAGTAACCTTGCTAAGGTAAAACAGATTCTAACCATGCTCTTAACTATGGAGTGTCCTTTTGTGCTTGATCCCATATAACTCTTCAAAGAAAACTCACTCTGCTTACACAGGGCACCTTTTAAATCCCACTACCCTCAGCTCCCCAGGTGGCACAGTGATAAAGAATCTGCCTGCTAAAGCAGAAGGTACAGGAGATGTGAGTTCAATCCCTGGGTTGGGAAGATCCCCTGAAGTAGAAAATGGCAATCCACTTCAGTATTTTTGCTTGGAAAATTTCATGGACAGAGGAGCCTCTCAGGCTACATTACATGGGGTGGCAAAAAGTCTGACATGACTGAGAGATTGAGCATACACTGTCAACTCAGCTCATATTAGAAAACATATTAGATCAGAACAGCTACAGAAAAAAACATGTGTTACTTTTGTTTACCTGTTTTGGGTGAGGAGGTGTATGTATAGAAGAATCTGAGACACTGGAAGTTCGGATAGCTCACACACACAAAGGAATTCCTCAGACACTTCAGTGAATAATATATACAGTTATTCAAAAATGTCAAGGTTATCTATAGATTAAGATTTTTGTTGGGTAATTTGGGGGATTGATAGAGATTAGGAAGGTCTGAATAGAAGACTAGAGAGTTTCCCAAAGAAAATGGGTGATTCTCCTCTTGAAACACTAGTTTGCAATGGACCAGAACCATTATAAGTTGAAAATTGTACCCAAAATAATATATGATTCTATTATCCACATATTTATAGGCCAGAATTTAGATTGTGTCAGGAGTCACAGACTATCTCAGAGAAGTCATAACCCCATGTGATTAAGCACTTAATGGTAAAACCATGGAAGAAATGTTTTAAAGAGTACAAGAATAAAAATTGCAGTTGCTAATACAATTTCTGGGATCAGATATATATGAGTCAAAATCCCAGATCTACCACTGACTAGCTGTGTGGCCTTGAGGAAGTTATTTAACTTCCGTGAGTCTAATTTCCTCATCTATAGAATGAAGCCTGACAGGGCAGTCAAAAATATTAAAGTATGGTGGGGGCGGGGGGGCGGTGTATAGAGAAAGAGTGGTTGCAGAGAGAGTATGTTGAGGTTATGGAAGAAAACAAAAGGCAAGGGGTCAAATGCAGGTAAACCAAGATTCTCTAAGGAGAAATATATCTAGATTAATAAAACCTGAAGAGTAACAAACTAAAAATATTTGTATAATAATTAATTTAAAAACTTAAGCTGAGCTTTTTCCACCAAATCTCCAGAATCTTGTGCCCACAGACAAACTATATCCAGCCTAAGGAGTACGGAAAGATTCTTGAACCTGAAATATAATATCTGCATTGGATCAGCTCCACGAAATGAAGAATTTTATCTGCTTTGTTCACTCTTGCACCCAGTGTGTAGTTACAAAATGCGTGAATGGATTCATGGGATCTAATAAGGACCAAAAACCTTAACAAGGGAGGAGACTGATGAATATGTAGTGAATGTATAAATACCACTGTACTTCTGGGTGATGATTTATCCAGGGTGCAGCTAAGCCATTTTTGTTAGCCATGACAACCAAGGGATGAAGAAAGTTACCCTACTATGTTTCCACCAAAACAACTTGAGTGCTACCATCTTGCCAATGAAATTGAGGAACAATTGCCTGCTGCTGCTGCTGCTGCTGCTGCTAAGTTGCTTCAGTCGTGGCCGACTCTGTGCGACCCCATCGACGGCAGCCCACCAGGCTCCTCTATCCATGGGACTCTCCAGGCAAGAATGCTGGAGTGGGTTGCCATTTCCTTCTCCAATGCATGAAAGTAAAAGTGAAGTCACTCAGTCGTGTCCGACTCTTAGTAATCCCATGGACTGCAGCTCACCAGGCTCCTCTGTCCATGGGATTTGCCAGGCAAGAGTACTGGAGTAGGGTGCCATTGCCTTCTCCGAACAATTGACTAGAGAGAGGCAATTAGTAACTAATATTGTTACTAATATTAGTAACAAACTGCCCAATAAATAGAAGATATTACTGACACTATCTCAATTTAAATGGCATGTCAAGAAAGTCAAAAGTTTGATCTAAACATCTCTAAAATAAGATGGCTGGATGGCATCACTGACTCGATGGATGTGAGTCTGAGTGAACTCCAGGAGTTGGTGATGGACAGGGAGGCCTGGCGTGCTGCAATTCACGGGGTCACAAAGAGTCGGACATGACTGAGTGACTGAACTGAACTGAACTAATAATGTAATGAAGATTTGGTGGATAGGTGTTGGAAGTAGACAGCAATTTAATAAATCCTTCTTGTATTAGAATTGGAAGTTATTAACTTTTAGAAAGACAAAGAGGAAGGAAGGTGAGAAGGAAAGGGGGAGAAAGCAGAAAGGAGGGGCAAAAGAGGAAGATGAAAGAAGGAAAAGAAAACCAACAAAGAGAGCATAGGCTCATCTATTTAAACCAAATTGTAAGCAAGCAGAAAACTATACTTATCTTCTAATCTATTTTCTCTTAAAATATTCTTAGCATAACAGTCCAGTTAGTGACTATAAAATGAATCAAACTGTAATAAAGAACAAGAGTTCCCACTTCGCAGCTGACTGCAGTGGATCCAGTGTCTTGGTCAGTGGAAGTGACGTGGCATGCTGATTAGAAGCTCAACTTAATGTCGGAGAGGTCAGAGTTTTGGATCTCCCTAATTCTGTGAATTCAAACAAGCCACTGATCAGGACTAAGCCTCAGACATTTTGTCTTTCTTCAAAAGGGAAATAATAAAACATATCTCATAAGAGTTTTATAAAGTTTGATCCAGAATCTGGTATACTCTTAAGGCTCAATAAAGGCTATCTATCCATTTTCATCATCATCATTGTTGTTAATATTATTGAGATACTGAAATATCTCAGATATATCACTTAAAAATATGTCAATTGGTCTGGAAAACGGAGCTGCAAAACACATTCATTGCTGGGTCTCATGGGAGAGAGAAGGATCCGAAAGCTGTAATCCTCCGCAGCAGTTGGGATAGCTATATTTAGCTTTTATATATAGCCTTAAGCTTGCAAACTGCATGCAACTTTTATTATCCTTTGCAATTGACCCTCTGGTTACACAGAATAAATTTTACCTTTTGCTGATGGAGCAATGAAAGCAAAGAAAAATAAATACTTGGCCTGGGATCATAAGATGAGCCATAATTATCATAATTCCCCAAATCCCAGTCCCAGGTCCAGCCAAACAAATTAGTGTTTCCATGAGGTTAAACAGTGAGTCAACCCTAGAGATATTTGGGGCAATTTTAAAACAATCCAAATAGACTTTGTATTTCTTATTTGTGCAAAAGAGTGAACTAAAACAGAGGAATCAAGAATACAAGGCAGTGTAGCAAAGGAAGCAAAAAAATTGTATAAGTTCTGCTGTAAAAACAAAGTACATTTGATTCATGAGCTATAGGAAGATTATTCTGCCAAAAGAGAACCAAAAGAGTGAGGTCAGTTTCAGAGAAAAGTTATTAACATAGTCTGTGTGGTTACTAAGGTGGTTGCATGGAGACCTAAATTTTTTTTAATAAAATAAGAAGTATTGAATCAAATTCTGAGAGGTCAGAGAACAGAACAGAACGAACATAGTAGTAGGAATAAGGTGACCTGACTATCAGTAATTGAGCTGCTTTATGGAAAACACTTAGTTGTTCAAATGGAGATACATAATCTAGCTCTGGACTTCCCTGGTGGCTCAGACAGTAAAGCATCTGTCTACAATGTGGGAGACCTGGGTTCGAGCCCTGGGTTGGGAAGATCCCCTGGAGAAGGAAATGGCAATCCACTCCAGTACTATTGCATGGAATGGTTTTGAGGACAAAATAAAAGTGGGTTAAGTGTTTTAAAAACTTTATCCACTCAAAAAAAGAAACACCCTGGGAAAAACATAACCCTAAATCTTACTTTCTTTTATCCACAAATAGATGTCTATCAACCACTAGGTATTAGATATTATAAAGGATTCAAAGACATTAAAACCTGAATTATACACTCAAAAATTTTATTTAAAAGGTAAAACATAAAAATATAATTATATAAAGATAAATAAGATATATTTTGATAGATTACTAAATGATAGAAGGCTGCTGCAGAAATTTATTCATGTTGATGAGAGACTGCTAAAAACTGGAATGTCAAGGAAAGCAAAATAAAAAGAAGTTGGANTTTAAAAGGTAAAACATAAAAATATAATTATATAAAGATAAATAAGATATATTTTGATAGATTACTAAATGATAGAAGGCTGCTGCAGAAATTTATTCATGTTGATGAGAGACTGCTAAAAACTGGAATGTCAAGGAAAGCAAAATAAAAAGAAGTTGGATTTGAGATATGACCTGAAGGATTTAAACTGTTAAAATGAAAGTGTAGAGGGGTTTCTATTACACTGATGAGTTAGAAATTTGTTTTATGAACACTGGAGTTAAAAATCTAAAAATTTTTGTCTAGAAATGAATCTTTTGGAAGATTCATCTAACAGAATTGGTTTGGATGAAGATTATATGTAATAAGACTCATTAGAAGACTATTTATCAAAGTGGAAATATAGTAACAAGAACATCAAATACTGTGGTGGTTTTTGGAATTAAAATTAAACAAGTACATGAGAGTTCTCTTGAGAGATTTGAAAAAAAAAAAAGCCTACAAAATTTGATAATTGATTAGGTGGAGAAAGCAAAGCTATGGATAAAAATTAGGCAAACATGACTATGGCTTTAAGCCTAACACTAGAAAAATATGGTACCATTTATAGACCTAGGATATCAAATGGAGTATGTTTTGGCAACTTTTGAGAATAAAAGTTTTGGTACAGTGGTTTGGGAGTATATTAGTATACTATAATTGCTGTAGAAATTAGTTCTGGCAGGTATGCTCAGAAATGTCACAAAAAAATCAGGGATTGTCTCAAGAAAAATTAGAGACTAGGAACCAAAGAATTTAGTACTACATTTGAAAAATCTCAATTATCTGTAAAGATGTTATCTACAGCATCATCCATCATGACATAAGCTGCATATCAATTTCACATGGCCATAGGAACATGAACAGCAAAATCTGCTTAAATATTACAAAACTCAGGCACCCCTATGTCTTTCAAAAGGGTATATGGAATATGCCAACAAAACAACTTTTTGCTATAGCATATTCTAAGAAAGATGATTTATTGTCCTCATAACTGATGACAAATACCTTAATTATTGTGGTAGGCAGCATGATGGTTCCTCAAATATGTCTGTGTTCTAATTCTTGGAGCCTATGAATATCTTCCCTTACTTTGCTAAAGAGACTTTGCAGGAGTGATAAAGTTATTAATCTTGAGGTGAGGAGATTATCTTGGATTTTCCAGGTGATCCCAATATAATCATGGGACATTCTTTTAGTGAAAAAGTAGGGCAGGAGAATCATAGTCAGAAAGAGACTTGAAGATGTTATGCTTATAACTTTGAAGAAGGAGAATGTGGCCATGAGCCAAGGAATGCAGGCAACCTCTAAAAGCTGGAAAGGGCAAAGAAACAGACTCTCCCTTGGAGCCTCTAAAAGGAATGCAGCCCTGTCAACACCTTGATATTGCCCAATGAGACTCGTATTGAACTTCTGACCTACAGAACTGAGAGATAAAAATTTTGCTTGTAAAGTCACTATGTTTCTGGTAACTTGTTACAGAAGCAATAGGAAATTCATATAATAATATTACATATATTTTCTGAGTAATAGTTGGTCACTGAAGAAAATTTAGAAACTATAAAAAATTTTAATAACATAAAGATCAAAATTACTTCTCTGACCATTACAGAATAGCTACCATATCTTGCCTTCCTACCTTTAAAAGACTAGAAAACAACAATATTGGAAATATAGAAAACAACTGTTTTCAGACAAAAAATCTTACTCTACAAGAAGTGAAGAAAATGAAGTGAGCTATATAATCCCCCAGCTTTCTCTCTGAAAACACTTTTGAGACCACATTTGTACTCCAATCATCCAAAATGAAGAGACTTTATTGAACACCCATAGCATGGAATAGAGACTCAAGAACTTGATACTGCAGTTGTTAGAGAAAATTAACTCTAGAGGAGAGACAACTCCAGATTTTCGTTAAGGAGACTTTTTTAAAGAAAAAATAGAATTAACTGGAACCTCAATTAAAATTAAATCTAGAGGAGAGACAACTNGCTCAAGAAAAATTAGAGACTAGGAACCAAAGAATTTAGTACTACATTTGAAAAATCTCAATTATCTGTAAAGATGTTATCTACAGCATCATCCATCATGACATAAGCTGCATATCAATTTCACATGGCCATAGGAACATGAACAGCAAAATCTGCTTAAATATTACAAAACTCAGGCACCCCTATGTCTTTCAAAAGGGTATATGGAATATGCCAACAAAACAACTTTTTGCTATAGCATATTCTAAGAAAGATGATTTATTGTCCTCATAACTGATGACAAATACCTTAATTATTGTGGTAGGCAGCATGATGGTTCCTCATATATGTCTGTGTTCTAATTCTTGGAGCCTATGAATATCTTCCCTTACTTTGCTAAAGAGACTTTGCAGGAGTGATAAAGTTATTAATCTTGAGGTGAGGAGATTATCTTGGATTTTCCAGGTGATCCCAATATAATCATGGGACATTCTTTTAGTGAAAAAGTAGGGCAGGAGAATCATAGTCAGAAAGAGACTTGAAGATGTTATGCTTATAACTTTGAAGAAGGAGAATGTGGCCATGAGCCAAGGAATGCAGGCAACCTCTAAAAGCTGGAAAGGGCAAAGAAACAGACTCTCCCTTGGAGCCTCTAAAAGGAATGCAGCCCTGTCAACACCTTGATATTGCCCAATGAGACTCGTATTGAACTTCTGACCTACAGAACCGAGAGATAAAAATTTTGCTTGTAAAGCCACTATGTTTCTGGTAACTTGTTACAGAAGCAATAGGAAATTCATATAATAATATTACATATATTTTCTGAGTAATAGTTGGTCACTGAAGAAAATTTAGAAACTATAAAAAATTTTAATAACATAAAGATCAAAATTACTTCTCTGACCATTACAGAATAGCTACCATATCTTGCCTTCCTACCTTTAAAAGACTAGAAAACAACAATATTGGAAATATAGAAAACAACTGTTTTCAGACAAAAAATCTTACTCTACAAGAAGTGAAGAAAATGAAGTGAGCTATATAATCCCCCAGCTTTCTCTCTGAAAACACTTTTGAGACCACATTTGTACTCCAATCATCCAAAATGAAGAGACTTTATTGAACACCCATAGCATGGAATAGAGACTCAAGAACTTGATACTGCAGTTGTTAGAGAAAATTAACTCTAGAGGAGAGACAACTCCAGATTTTCGTTAAGGAGACTTTTTTAAAGAAAAAATAGAATTAACTGGAACCTCAATTAAAATTAAATCTAGAGGAGAGACAACTCTAGACTTTCATTAAGAAAGAACTAAGTGGAACCGCAATTAACATTACTGACATTCTAAATAAAATTCCACATTCTTTAAAGAAATATAACATGCAGGAAGCTTTATTGAATTTACTATCTCAGCTTCCCCTCTCACATATCCTTATTATATAATGTTAATAACAGAAAAGGGAAAGGAAGAGGATAGAATCAAAAGGTGAGTCTTAGGGTGGAAGTTTTAAAAATCTTATTAAGAAGTAAGATGAAAAAAGAAAATATTGATAGGGACAAATTATAGGATTCACCCCAGCAAAGTGGAAATCATTAGATGGTTATTAAAATATGGGATGCACAAAACAGACACTGATGAGGTTAAAGCAAAGGTTTTAGTGCAGCACTACCAAAAGCTGGGTGGAATAAAGGAACTTTCTGCTGGCTACCCCCCTTCCCAAAAAATAAAGAAAACAAAATGCCCAAACTTATGTTAGTGTAATATTCACAATCAAAAGTACTAAATAAATGAAAGAGCTTGGAAATTCAACTCAAAACCAAGGAAAAAAGTGAATCAATAGAAACAGGTGCAAAAATGACAGAGATGATAGAATTAGCAGATAAGAATATTAAAATAGCTATAACAAATATGATCATAAATTAAAGTAAAACAGGAACATAAGAACAATAGAAGAGGAAATGGTAAAGATGAATAAAATTGAACTTCTAGGGATCCTAAATATGCATGCAGTTGAATAACAGAGCTTCAAAAGCATATAAAACACAAATTTTAAAATGAAATGAGAAATAGAAAAATCTACAACTATAGTTGGGTACAAAACCACATCTGTTCTAATAGCAAAACAAGCTGATAAAAAATCAGTCTAGAAGGTTTGAACAACACTACCAACAACTTGAAGCCTATATGACACATACCAACAGTGGCAGGGTAGACATTGCTTTCAAGTACAAATGGAACATTTACCAAGAGAAACTACATGCTGGGCTATAAAACACATTTAGATAAACTAAAAAGGACTGAAGTCATACAGAGTATATCCTCTGACTTCAACAAAATTAAATAAGTAGTTAGTAATTTAAGATATGTAAAAAAATTCCCATGTATTTGGAAATTTAACAGTATACATCTCAATAAGCAGTGTTAAAGATGAAAATTGCAAGGCAAAAAAGATAATATTCAACTGTATGAATATGAAAACAGCATATCATTTAGCTGGAAGTTAAATTTATAGCTTTGGTCCTTATAGTAGGGGAAAAAAATGCCTGCCATCAATGATTTAAGTTTTCATTCTAAGAGGCCAGAAAATGATGGAACTATTAAGCATAAAAGCAATATAAAGAAGAAAATAATAAAGACAAGAGCAAAAATCAGTGAAACAGAAGATAAAATCAAGACAAAAAAATTAAAAATCTAAAGGCTACTTCTTTAAAAGGAGCCATAAAATTTATAAGTATCTAGCCATGTTAAGACAAACAATTTTGCTAACCATAATGGAAAAAATATTAAATTGACTTAACTAAAAAAAATTTAGAAACCAACATGTACTCTTCAAATGACATTACTAGGACATTAAAATGCAAGCCATAGACTGGGAAAAAATGTCAGTAATATGATAATACTATATCAGATAATACGTAATACATATATCTATGTCTTATATAGTTTAAAAAAGCCTCAATTTTTCAAAAATGGTTTAAAAATTTCAGCAGATCTTTTACAAATGAAAAATATTTATAACCAAGGGGTAGGAGGAAATATGTTCCACGTAAAAGGCAATGGCACCCCTCTCCAGTACTCTTGCCTGGAAAATCCCATGGACAGAGGAGCCTGGTGGGCTGCAGTCCATGGGGTCACTGAGGGTCGGACACGACTGAGTGACTTCACTTTCACTTTTCACTTTCATGCATTGGAGAAGGAAATGGCAACCCACTACAGTGTTCTTGCCTGGAGAATCCCAGAGATGGGGGAGCCTGGTGGGCTGCCATCTATGGGGTCGCACAGAGTTGGACACGACTGAAGTGACTTAGCAGCAATCAGTAACTAGGGAAACACAAATCAAATCAACAGTGAAGAATTACTATATAAGCATTGATGGTAGAAGTGTATAATGGTACAGCTCTGTAGAATACAGTTTATGATTTTTATAATATGTATTACAATACAGTGACTTTTTGATCAGTGATTTCATTTTTAGGTATTTATAATAAAAACTAAAAACATATGCCCACAAAATGTCTTGTATACAAATGTTCATAACAGATTTATTTTTAATGATCCCAAACCGGAAACAACCTAAAGGTCTACTAACAAGTTAACAGATAAATTATGAATATTACTCAGCCAAAAATAAATAAGTAATTCTACATTCAACAACATGAAGTTTCAATAACATTGCATGGACTGAACAAAGCCAGGAACAGGAGTACATGCACTTATATATACTTTCCATTATACTGTTGTATACGCCATTATGTGAAACCTAGAGTAGGCAAAACTAATCTCAAGTAATTTATAATTACTTCTAATTTATTCAAACTTTTTATTTATACTTGAATAATATTCTGTCACTATTTGATCCTATTTTCTCTGTCTCTACAATTTATGGATAATTATTTGTAGACATTAAATAGCTTAATGATCTGCACTTTATTTCAATAAAATTATCTAATAGTTTAGATTGTCAAGTTTGCAGTTTTATAAATAATATTCCAATGATCACCTCTGCACATCAAGCTTTGTCCACATTTGTATCATTTCTTTGGGGAAGTTTTCTAGAAAATAAATAGTAGTTTAGATTAAAGGACAAAGGAAGACAATATTTACTTGTGGCTCCTATTTTTCTGGTATTTGACTTATAAGAATTTTACTTAAAAACGTTTCATACGCAAAAAAATCAAACCAGACTATCCTAAAGGAAATCAACCTTGAGTATTCATTGGAAAGACCAAAACTGAAGCTCCAATATTTTGGCCACCTGATGCAAAGAATTGACTCATTGGAAAAGACCCTGATGCTGGGAAAGATTGAAGGTGGGGGAAGAAGGGGATGACAGAAGATGAGATGATTGGATGGCGTCACTGACTCCATGGACATGAGTTTGTGCAAATTCCAGGAGACGGTGAAGGACAGGGAAGACTGGTGTGCTACAGTCCATGGGGTCGCAAAGAGTTGGACATGACTGAGCAACTGAACAACAACTTAAAAACTTAGCCACATGCACAAACCTGGCCAATGATTCTTATTTCACGATAGTGGTTGTTTGGAAGATTAATTAGCCTCTTAGGACCTAGGGCAAGATCTCAAGGAACAGTTAACAAAATGCAGTGGTAAAATGTTCATGGAAGGTTGGTTCTGTTGCTGGTGGACCCTTTGCTGTGTTGAGTCCTATGAGAAATCTTCTGTGGACTTTGGTGGTAGGAGCTGGATGGAGGTCAATTGTTCTACTGACCCCTCAGGGTTCATTCTCCTAATTCTTCAGGCCTGTCTCAAGTGCCTCTTTCTCAGAGAGGTCTTCCCTGGCTTTGGCATGTAATTCAATGACTCCCAAGCTCTAACGTACACATGTGTGCACCCACCACTTCACTCTTTCTTTGCTCTTAGCTTGATACATATGTTTCTTCGTGGCACTTATCATTGTCTGACATTTGCCACACACACCATTTCTACCCCCTGGGGGAAAGTAAGCCCATGAAAGCAGGGATTTTTGTTTTGTTCATTGTCATATCCCTATCACTTGGGATGTATCTGTCTTAGAGTTGGTGAGTGATTGCTACCCAGTAAGCTCTCAACTATTTGTTGAATGAATAAGGGATAAAAAAAAAACTTCAAATTGCTGACTGAAATCTAAAAGAGAAAATAATATAAGGTCGTGTATTGCAAGTAGAGGAAATCAAACTAAAACAAAGCAAACAACCCCTGGGAAATAAATAAAATGTGTACTGTGGCTCAAAATTGGGAAAAAAGTAAGTCAAGGCTGTATACTGGCACCACGCTTATTTAATTTATATGCAGAGTACATCATGAGAAATGCCAGGCTGGGTGAATCACAAGCTGGAATCAAGATTGCCAGGAGAAATACCAATAACCTCAGAAAAGCAGATGATATGAACCTAATGATAGAGAGCAAAGAGGAACTAAAGAGCCTCTTGATGAAGGTGAAAGAGGAGAGTGAAAAAGCTGGCTTAAAACTCAACATTTGAAAAACTAAGATCATGGCATCCAGTCCCATCATTTCATGGCAAATAGATGGGGGGAAAAAACAGAAACAGTGACAGACTTTATTTTCCTGGGGTCCAAAATTACTGTGGAAGGTGACCACAGCCACGAAGTTAAAAGATGCTTGTTCCTTGGAAGAAAAGTTATGACCAACCTAGACAGTGTATTAAAAAGCAGAAACATCATTTTGACAATGAAGATCCATATAGTCAAAAGCTATGGTTTTTCCAGTAGTCATGTACAGATGTGAGAGTTGGACCATAAAGAAGGCTGAGCACCAAAGAACTGATGCTTTTGGACTGCAGTGCTGGAGAAGACTCTTGAGAGTCCCTTGGACAACAAGATGAAACCAGTCAATCCTAAAGAAATCAACTCTGAATATTCATTGGAAGGACTGATGCTGTAGTTGAATCTCCAGTACTTTGGCCACCTAATGCAAAGAGCTGACTCACTGGAAAAGACCCCGATGTAGGGAAAGAATGAGGGCAGGAAGAAAAGGGGATGACAGAGGATAAGATAGTTGGATGGCATGATTGACTCAATGGACATGAGTCTGACCAAACTCTGGGAGATAGTGAAGGACAGGCAAGCCTGGTGTGCTGTTGTTTGTGGAGTTGCAAAGAGTCAGACATGACTGAAATGACTGAACAACAACACTGTATTTATTTAAATAGTTAGCTGAGAGTTATATTTAAATTGTTTACTAAAAGTTTATGATGAAAACTCAACACCTACCTCCCATTCTGCTACAAAATCTTTAGCTAAATCTGCAAGGTATGAATGATTTTGATGGGAAATGTGGAGTGGACTGATTTCTACTGTAAATTTGACAATAGAAATTCAGAGTCAAAAGTAAAAGTCTTGGAAACAAATTTAAGAAAAAGTACCTCCTTATTCTTCCTTTCTTAGCCACAGATAACATAAGTTGTAAAGAATGACTCATAAGATTCTTAAATTATGGTAGAGGTAAAAAAAAAAATCCAGATGATTGCTTATTAGTTCAAGGTTTCTAATGACATCAATAGCTACCATATTTTCTGGATTCTAAGATACCACTGACTGCCATATGCAACATTAATTTAATAATAGCTGTGGGCACAAAAATAAAGTTACTAAATGTTCACACTAAATATGAGATGCATTCCAATTATGGAAAAAGCAAATCACGGGCAAAATGATCTTATCATTGAGAAAACACTGTACTTTGTACATAGAAGATTTTAATTCTTTGTTTACTGGTTTTGAGACCTGTAATAAAACACTGGATCCTTTTGGTTTTCAGTCATCTGACACTACAAGGAGACCATTCTCTTCATCATCCCTATGAGCTGGAGGAAGAAAAGGACTAAAGAAGGGAAAAGCAGATCTGATGATCTTTGAGGGATCATTCTAGCTTCAAGGCTCTTGGGCTGTGGTTCCATGCTTTTTGATAATACAGTTATTGAAAGCGAGAAGATCCTAATTTAATTCTTTTATGCAAGCACTTGTGTTGATTTTTATTCTCATCTAAATCTTTATCAAAATTCTTAGAGTGTGTCTGCCTTTGTAACCTCTGATTTTGAGAGGGTCCTTGAAGTTGTTGATTTTAGGAGTTGGTAAGTCACTCTTTACATAAAATCTTTGACGACAAGCTCCAATAGCTCAAGCAGACACAGCTTCCAATGAGCAGGACGGCAGCTCCTCTTCTAATAAGTTAATCCAATGGTTTTTGTCATGAGCAAAACAAGAAATCATGTTTTTAATCATACTAAAAGGTCTCTGCATCTTGTTAACATCTGGAGTTCAATCACTTCTGTGCTAAAAACCGGGGAATGCTTCAGCAGGGCATAAATCTTGCCCCTCATTGTACATGCAATCCAGATGCTGGAGTAGAATTAACGTTCGTTTGTAACACATCTGGTGTCGGCAGCTTTGAGTAAACTCTAATAGAAAGAGTGCGGAACTAACGTGGCATTACACCTTCCCTTGGGCCAAGGGTTCTAGACTGAAGGTAAACGCCTGCAGGTGTCCCTTGGGGCTTAGCAATAAACGGCACTAATCAGCTCTGCCATTGTGTTAAGTTCAGGGTGTTTTGAATTTTCCACAGAAATTTCACAGCACAGTAATTCTACATTCCAACTGTCTGCTTTTGACAACTCTTTGGATTTGCCACCATCTTGTAACTCTGAATAAAGTAAAAGTCCAGAGTCATTGTCAGGGTTGGACTATCCCAAAAGACCAAAAGGGCAGATCATGAGCAGAGTGGTAGTAGGTGAATAAAAAGACTGAATTAATTGTAAGTATAAGAATTGGCTCAGAACCTGCAGTGAAAGGCAGTCTGGTGGAGGAGAAAGAGCATTGGATTTGAATTGGGACATCCACATACCTCCAGTGTGTGGGCATAAGTCCAAAATTACCTGGGTCACAA
The DNA here is from genome assembly GCA_006410875.1 of Neotragus pygmaeus. Classification (NCBI taxonomy): domain Eukaryota; kingdom Metazoa; phylum Chordata; class Mammalia; order Artiodactyla; family Bovidae; genus Neotragus; species Neotragus pygmaeus. The sequence continues at coordinate 1,764,950 of SJYV01025233.1, forward strand.
TTTCTCACAGGACATTTGAAGACCAAATAAATGGCTTTTTGTGACACAAGAATCAAGTCCATATTTCTTAGAATAGCATCTTAATTCATTTCATAATATAGCTATCCTTTCCAATCTCCTTGATACTCATACCTGAGTTTTAAGCTACCACAAATGTCATGCTCTTTAAAAATCTGTTGCATACTTTTGTACTTTGGAGTCTTTGTTCTTGATATTCCTATTGGTTTTAATGCTTTGCTTCAGTTCATTTCCTGACCACTGTTTCCCACTTAGCTCTGTCTCTATAACACACTTGAACATGTCTCTATTCATGAACACTTTTTGAGGAGCATCATATAGAGCTCATTGTTTTGTACTCTTCTTGACTAGACTTTCATTCTACTTCATGAAAATCTATGAGAGAAGAAGTGCTGTCTATCAGAAGCATTTAATAAAGTCTGAAGGATACATTTCATGTTATTGCAAATGGCCTCCAATCAACTCATAATTCTGGGAGAAAATTGTTTGTTATAGTCAAGTGATAGAACATGCAAATACTACTGCATAATTGGATGGTTTATATTAAGGTTTAAAAGAACATCTAGTTAACTATAACTGTTCTTATGATGACACTGTGTTCTGTTGGGGGTCAAGCTTTGAAGTCAGGGAAACATCATAAGGGCATCTAAAGAAAGATCACATTTATACTTTTGCATTCATGATCTGGCTGGCTCTTGTGCTCACTGAGGGAAACTGTGGGTGAAATTGTTCACCCTATTCAAAGCACTCATCTTTATTTTAATTCTGTGCAGCATGTATGGTTGAATTATATGAGTTAAATGTGCACGTGACATGATTCCACTGATCATATGTTGTGAATCTGTATTTATAGCTATAACTAGAATGCCAGAAGAAGCTACTTTCCAACTTAGACTTGAAAACTGCCACACCACAAAATGAATCATATAGAATAAAAGAGATAAGACGTGAACACTGATAAATGTTTATCACCTCATTAGAAGAAAAAAATGTGAACTGAAAAAGTAAGATTGACAATGGTACTGATGTTGTAAAGAGGCAGATCTCTAGCAGTGATAAGATCCTGATAATGTGACTTTGCTTGGGGAGCATTTGTGTTTTCCTCAGTACTTCTGTATGTTTCATTTATTCATTTATTTGCCATCTCTGTCCATCTGTGAAGTAATTCCGTAGGGAAGAAGGAAAACCAAAGAATGACTATAGCAATCTAAAAATAGCCAAGTAGGATTAATCAGTTGTTCAATAGAAAGGTTTTGTAAATTAACATATAAATGTTTATTGAGGAAAGCAGTTTTGATTGAATAAGACATAGACAATTCAGGTTTGATGAATAAATAACTAAGAGAAAAGACCACTGATGTGCTGAAAGAAGACACACACACACACACACATACACAGAAATGCTGAGAGAATTCACAACCAAGAGATTTTTACTATAACCAACACAACATTGTAAAGCAAGTAAGCTCCAATTAAAAAAAAGAAATACTAAAGAATATATTTTAAGATAAAGGAAAATTATAACAGGAAGCACAAGAAGCAATGGACAGTCTGGAAAGGGTAAATATGTAGATAAATATAAAAGAATATTGACCTTAAAATAATAATAATGTAATTTCTGTGGGGCTTACAATGTGTAGAAGCATATGATGGAAGATAAAATGGAAAGAGTGGGGTAGAGAATAATGGAGTTATACTGTTCTAAATTTCTTGAATTATTGAAAAAGCAGTAAGCATATTAACTTAAGATAGACTATAATAAGTTAGAGTGTGTCTTGCAATTTTGGGGGTAGTCATTAAAAACGATGACATTAAAAGGTATAATAGACGTCTAACAGAGGAGATAAAGTGGAACATTTTTTAAAAATTGACTATTACAAAGGCGGGGCTTCCCAGATAGTGCTGGATGTAAAGAATACACATGCCATTGCAGGAGACACAAGAGACACGGGTTCAATCCCTGGGTCAGGAAGATCCCATTCCAGTATTCTTGCCTGGAAAATTCCATGGGCAGAGGAACCTGGTAGGCTACAGTCCATGGGGCCACAAAGAGTTAGACATGACTTAGGGACACTGCATATTATAAAGGAAGACAGGAAAGGATTTAAAAAAGCAGAAGGGGAAAAATATAGCAAGTATGGCAGACTTAAACTCAACTGTGTTAGTAACTGCATGATATACAAATGAATGAAACAAATTTCAAGATTGTTAAGATTTTTAGGCTGGATTTTTAAAGGAATGCAGTTGTGGCCACTTATAAGAAACACACAATAAATATAAAAATACACAAAGTTTAAAAGTAAGAGAATAACAACAGCAAAAAGATACACCAAGGAAGCATTAACTATACTGATATGAAAGTCAACTTTAAGGTGAGAAGAGCTGAGAGATAAAGAGGGATATTTCAAAATATTAAGTGGGTCAATTCATCTAGGAACACAGATCTTGGATAATCCCTAGCAAGTTTAATTTTAAAAACAAAAGGGGAGAGAGAGGAGGAGCAGAGAGGGAAGGTTGGGAGCGGAAGGGAAAAGGTAGGAAGAAAGAAGGGGACAACATAGAGAACTAGTGACCAATATAAAGATAAAATGAGAGAAATTGCATGCATTAAAAAGATGAGAACTAAACAATTTTACACCAATAATTTAACAACTTGGGTTAAATGGCCATGCGTGCATGTTCAGTCATGTCCAACTCTTTGGGACTCCATGGACTGTAGCCACCAGGCTCCTCTGTCCATGAAAGTTTCCAGGCAAGAATACTGGAGTGTGTTGCCATTTCCTTCTCTAGGGAATCTTCCCGACCCAGGGATCCAAATCAATCTCTTGCCTCTCTTGTATTTGCAGGCAGCCTCTTTACCACTGTGCCACAGGTTAAATGGTCAAGTGCCTTTAAAATCACTGCTCAAATTACCCTTGTGATCAGGTGGAAGAGTACCTTCCTGGTCATGTTATGTATGGTCCTTCCCAACAGAGCCCCCATGTTAGGAGAAGCACACCGAAACCACCCACCCTGGCCAGGCACCATAACAACCATTTGCATGAGTTGTTTTATGACAGGAGGTCCTGGTAAGGAACACAGAACTAATGAGCCTGCATCAACCGGAAGAATTCAGAAAAGGTCAAAAGGAGAAACAACATGTCCGACCACTTCCCAGAATCCTTCTCGCTGGCATCCATCTTGATTGAACAAGGTGCACACCACTAGGAAGGACTCTGAGTCAGCATGATTGGCTAAAGACAACCTGGAAACTAATCCCATCCCCATAAAACCCGAGACTGCTAGCCACGTGGCAGAGCAGTTCTCCTGGATTCCCTTATCCTACTGCTCTCCCCCGGGCACCCTTTCCCAATAAAATCTCTTGCTTTGTCAGCACTCATGTCTCCTCAGACGATTCATTTCCGAATGTCAGACAAGAGCCCACTTTCAGGCCCTGGAAGGGGGTCCCCTTCCTGCAACACCAAGACCTGAATGCCTACAGAGACCACTGGACCCGCCTTAGATCCTGCAGTGAACAGACTTCTGAGGTAGAATGATATTCCCTGTTTGCCTGAGATTGAGGGATTTCCCAACCCACAAGACGTTTAGTGCTAAAACAAGGAAAGTCCCAAACAAACCAAGATGATTTCACTACACAGTGCCTTCCAAAAATCGTCCAGGGGTGGAGAGGACTGGTTCTGTGCAGTCTCTCCTGGCATCCTCAAGGGTTGAGGGTATCAGTTCTCAGAACACACCCACATCCTAAGGCACAGCTTTGGGGAAACTCAGATGTGATAACACCTTTAAAAGACTTTCTTACCCAACTCACCTAGGCTGTTGTTCAGTCACTAAGTCATGTCTTTGAGACCCCATGGACTGTAGCCCACCAGGCTCCTCTGTCCATGGGATTTCCAAGGCAAGAATACTGGTGGGTTGCCATTTCCTTCTCCAGGGAATCTTCCCAACCAGGAATTAAACTTCTGTCTCCTGCAAGTCTTCTGCACTGCAGGTAATGCTGAAGCACCAGGGAAGCCCAACTTACCTAAGAGAACGGCTTAATCATTGTACTTTACTATAATAAGGGTTATCCTCTCTACTCATCCAAAATATTGAGAACACCTTACTCTTCCACCCATGCATACATGTATTTTCTAAATGAAATTTTGTGTTCATATTCCCCATCTAAAGCTATCCAGGTTTACCTAAGCTTTCATCCTCTACCTTTCCACAAAAAAATCCTCCTCCAGACAAGACACTATCTTTAAATGTAAACACAAACAGCTGTAATCATATATAACCTCTGACAATTCTCTCATTCAGTCAGTTAAGAGAAGATGATGTGAAAACCCCATATTCTTCTTTTGCTGCAGGTTGCATTTTTTTTTTTTTTAACGCAGGACAGAAAAAGCAACAGATTATTTGCATTTCAGTTTTTCCTTTTTAAAAAATTGAAATATAGCTGATTTACAACATTGTGTTAGTAGGTATATATTAATAGAAAAGTGATTTATACATTTTTTGGATTATTTTCCCTTATAGGTTACTATAAAATACTGAGTACATTTCCTGTGCTATACAGTAGGTCCTGTTGTTTATCTATTTTATATATCATAGTGTGTATCTGTTATTTCCAAATTCCTAATTTACTCCACCCCACCTTTTGGTAACCATAAGTTTGTTTTATATATCAGTTGGGTTTTTTTTGTCTGTTTTGTATATAATTTTATTTATATCATCTTTTTCTTTAGATTCCACTTATATGATATCACTTTGTCTTTCTTTGTCTGACTTACTTCAACTAATAAGTGAGCCTCTAGGTCCACCCATGGTGCTGCAAATGGTATTACTTCATTCTTTTTTGTGGCTGAGTAATATCCCTATGGTCTTTTTTTTTTTTTTTTTTCTGTTCCTCCTTAGAAACTCAATAGCTTACTACAGGGTGAATGAATGAGAAGGAATTTGGAAAACATTACTAAAATAACAATAGCTTAAAATGTTTGGCCTTCAGTTAAATGATAGGTTTACTATAATTATTATTATTGCTGGTTTTCTTTTTTAATTAAACAAGTATAGGACAAGAAAGAAGTGCTGGGAACTTGGTTTAATCATCTAAGCATTAGATCATTTAAACTTAAAAACTCAAAAAGTAAAAGCTATGAATTGTCACAGTCTTTCAGGACCTAAGTCCAAGATTAATTTGAACGTGAGTAATACTCTATCTTCTTTTTGCTTCCTCTACACATTAAAGTCCTTAAATGATCAGCGAAACTGATTTGCTTTGGGGCTCCTTGTGGAAGGATCATACCTTAGTTATCTTTGAATCTCCCTATGCCTAGTTCAATACAAGCGTTCAAAATTGTAATTGATTTGAATTTATCTGAGTAAGTTGAGATTTCCTGACTGCTTTTTACTTGGGGTTCCAGAGGTATAAGTTGTCATTAGCTAGAGGAAGAATCTAGGTGTCACTGAAAACTATTTCCTTGAGGTATATGCTGTGCTTAGTCACTCAGTCGTGTCTGGCTCTTTGTGACCCCATGGAATGTAGTCCGCCAGGCACTTCTGTCCATGGGGATTCTCCAGGCAAGAATACTGGAGTAGGTTGCCATGCCCTCCTCCAGGGGATCTCCCCAGCCCAGGGATCAAACCCAGGTCTCCCATATTGCAGGTGGATTCTTTTCCATCTGAGCCACCAGGGAAGCCCAAGAATACTGGAGAATGTAGCTTATCCCTTCTCCAGGGAATTTTCCTGACCCAGGGTCAAACCATGGTCTCCTGCATTGCAGGCGGATTCTTTACCAGCTGAGCTACCAGGGAAACCCCTTCCTTGAGCTGCCCCTATAGGGCAGCTTAACTTTGAAAATCATCAAAAAACAAAACATAAATTAAGCAGAAAACATTGTATTAATCTTGAAAGGAAAAATTTCCATTTCATTGCACCTCATATTCTGGGTGAACATTTTCTAGTAAAAGCAAAGTGGGAAGAAGCACCAGGAAAGAGGAGCATCTCCCTGGGGAGGATGCGGGCAAGGAGTCTTGCATATGAACAGGGGCTCTTAAAAAATAGAAAGGCTTTTTTCCCCCCCAGGGTAGCAATACTTAGAGTATACAAAATAGACTTTAAAACAAAGACTAACAAGGGACAAAGAAGGACATTACATAATGATGAAAGTATTAATCCAAGAAGAAGATATAACATTTGTAAATATATATGCACCCAAGACAGGAGCACCTAATTATATTAAGCAAATCTTAACAGACAGAAAGGGAGAAGTTGACAGTAACACAATACTTGTAGGGGACTTGAACATCCCCATTTACATCAATGGTCAGATCACCCAGACAGAAAATAAGGAAACCCTGGCTTTAAATGATACATTAGACTAAGTGGACTTAAAAACAAAAACAAAAACTGTGGTAAAAAACACATAAAATAAAATTTTACAATCTTGAAAAAAAGTAACAAGGATTCGCTTTAATCTGAAAGGGGAAGAAAAAATGGTAAGTTGGTTAAGTTTACAAAAAAATAAATAAAGGTATATAGGATTCCCTCCTAACTTGAGAAAATTGGCTTGTGTATCAGTATTTTGAAGGTTGTTTGTTTTTTTTAAAATCAAAGATTGGAAAGATGTAAAATTCTTCTTCGAGTATACATCTGATTATAAAGTAAAACAATGTTTAAGGAGTCTTTAGATAAACTTAGAGATTATACACTGAATAATTTACTAAATGAGGTCCAGAAAATATAGAATAGGTGCTACCTTAAGTTTTCTTTGGTCTGAGAGACAAGTAAAGTTGTGTTCTCTGTTAATCAGTTTTTCCTGATGTACTTGTATCGCTTTTATTTTCAACCATATCATTTGATTTTATTTTGTAGATATTATATTATTAAAAGACTTGTCAGATGAATTAAATTCACATGTGTTTACGTGTGTGTGCTAAATTGCTTCAGTCTTGTCTGACTCTTTGCAACCCATGGACTGTAGCCCACCAGGCTTCTCTATCCATGGGATTCTTCAGGTAAGAATACTGGAGTGGGTTGCCCTGCCCTGCTCCAGGGGATCTTCCTGACCCAGGGATCGAACCCAGGTCTCTTACCTCTCCTGCATTTGCAGGAGGGTTCTCTACCACTAATAACACCTAGTATGGTGAACTTTTTATGCCATTGTTTTATCTATTTATCATGAGGTTTTTTTCTCTTTTTCTTCCTTTCCTAACTTCCTTGGGCTACATCACGTTTCTCTGTTTCCTTTACTTTTACTATGTATTTTATTATTTTAGCCACTACCTTTTAAAATTTATCTTAAAAGCTTATATTTTGCTTTTAAGAGATGAAGAATTACTATTTGCAGTTGTTCACCCAAATGCAATGAGATTAGTATTCTTTAATGTCTTCCAAAATCCTCTTACCAGAGTAAGAAGTTAGTGTTATCTATTTTTGGATCTACTTTAAAAATCCAATTATTACTGTAACAGAAAATGTTCATTTAGAATGATCAATACGCTTTACTGATTTCTGTGTTTACGGTTGCTCCTTGCAACCCATTCTACTTCTGTTTCTCTACTCAGACACCCAGTTCTCCTCCACTGAAGCAAGCACTCTGAACAGTTCTTTATCTTTATAAAAATAATCTATATATCTATAGGTGTATATATCTGTATATACATATAGGTACAAATAAATATACATATAGATACAAATATATATACATGTACATGTGTGAGTCTCTCCACGTGTATGTGTGCATGTAGACATACATAATATTTTCACATATTTTAACACTAAATATAATATGCTATCCTTGCTTTATAAACTTAAAAACATATTTTAGAGATAATGCTGTATCTATACGTTATTCTTTTTAAAGAATTCATATCATTCTATAATGTGATAATATATAACTTATTTAATCAAACCCATATCATTAAACATTTAGGCTATTTCAAATCTCTTGCTATCACAAACAATACTGAAACAAATATCTTCATAAAAACACACACTTAACTGTACTCAGGGGGTAAATTTCTAAATAAACGTGAAAACAAAGGCTATATGTATTTATAATTTTGATAGCTATCATTATATTGGACCTCCAGAGAGGTTTAACAATATACATATTTACTAATTATGTATGAATGCCTGTTTCACTCATCCTCACCAACACACTATGATGCTAAACTTTATGATTTTTGCCAATATGATAGGTGAAAAGAAGTAGCTAAATACTATGATTTATAGGTTTCTTTAGAATGGGTCAGGTTAAGCATCTTCTGTCAGTTTAAAAGAGATCTGAGGTTTTTTTTTTTTTTCATTTCAACTCTTCTAAGACACCTATTTTAGGCATAATTTTTATATAAAACATAGAGTTTTATATTTTATTATGATCAAAAATGACTTTTTAATAAAAGAGTTATGCATATATATTTATAGAGGCCAGTCTTCTTTGGTCTAAATTCTGTCATTTTTGTCAGGCTTTTTGTTTTTATTATTTCTATTGTAAAATATCATATTATTTCTAGTGTAGAAAATATTACACTATATGATCTGTTTTCTTTCCTTTGTTCTCTATATTTTCTTGATTTTAAAAATTCTTAATAACTTGGAATGATAATCATATTTTATAATGCAAAGACATATACATCTCAATCACCATCTGATTTCATAGGGTATTCCTGCCAAATCTTTAAAAAATTGATCATTTCAAAGATATTTAAATTGTTCCAGAGAAAATTTCTACTGAAGTCATGGGTGAACCATAAATGCTTATTACCACTACCTTCATTGAACATTGTCCTGGAAGTACTGTGTGTGTGTGGGTGTGTGTGTGCACTCAGTATGTCCGACTCTTTGCAACCCCTTGGACTATAACCTGCCAGTCTCTTCTGTCATGGAATTTTCCGGGCAAGAATACTGGAGTGGGTTGCCATTTCCTGTTACAGGAGGTCTTCCTGACTCAGCGATGGAACCCTCATTCTTTCATCTCCTGCATTGGCAGGCAGATCCTTTTTATCATTGCCCACCACCTAGGAAGCCCTCCTGGAGGTAACAGCCAACACAATTTAAAAAGAAAAATAAATCAATTTTAAGAAGCATTACATCAAGAAGAGAATGTTATAAGGGGGTTGGGTAAAATGTTAATGTATAATGACAGTCCTTATACTACAAACAATATCTAGCTAGATGATCTACAGGAGAAAGAAGATTTACAAAAGCACTAACAACAACAAAATCTAGGAATACAGATGAGTAGACAGACAAGCCTATGAAAGAGACAAGAACATCCAGAAATAGATCCAAATACATATGTGCATGCATGCTAAGTCATTTCAGTCATATCTGACTCTTTGCGACCCTATGGACTGTAGCCTTCCAGGCTCTTCTGTCCATGGGATTCTCCAGGCAAGAATACTCGAGTGGGTTGCCATGCCCTCCTCCAGCGGATCTTCCTGACCCAGGGATTGAACCTGTATTCTTGTGTCTCCTGCATTGGTAGGTGTATTTTTTACCAGTAGGGCCACCTGGGAAGCCCTCCAAATACATATAGCTAAATAGCAAAGTGGGCTTCCCTGGTAACTTAGCAGTAGGAATCTGCCTGCAGTTCAGGAGACAGACTTCAACACAGGTGAAACAGTTTCAGTCCCTGGATTGGAAAGATCCCCTTGAGGAGGAAATGGCAACCCACTTCAGTATTCTTGCCTGGAAAAATCCCATGGACAGAGGAGTCAGGTGGGCTGTAGTCCATGGGGTTGCAAGAGTTAGACATGACTTAGCAACTAAACCACCACCATAAAGTAAAGCACAGGAAAAATTTCAAAATGGGATTGAAAATATGAATTATATAATAATTTGTGCTGGGAAAGCTAGGTAGCCACCTGGGAAAAAATTAATTTGAGTTTATATCTGTCTCCAGAATAAATTTTCAATTGATCAAAGATTTAAGTATAGAAAATGAAATCATAAAGGTAATAGGTGAACCCATGAAAAAATTATTCTCTCAAGTGAGAAAAGTTTTTCTAAGTATAAACAAAATCCAGAAGCCATAAAAAATGGATAAACTTCACCATATAAAAATGTTTTAAACACTTTGCATGGTAAGAATAACAATAATCAAAATCAAGCAAAAAATTGAGAGAAAATGTTTGCATAAGAAACAAAAAGCTGATTTCTCTAATATACTGACATAAAGAATTTCTACTAATCAATAAGGAAAATCCCAATAATCCAGCAGCCTAATGAGTGGAGACTGTGAACAGATAGATCACAGAAAAGTAGATACAGACAACTATTAAAAGAAGAAGAAATGTTACTTTGAAGTACATTAAAATAGCACTTGTTTAACCTAGAAGATTGGCCAAATTTCAAAAGTATGATAACTCTGTATCAACTAGAGCTCAGGGAAACAGTCTCAAGCATAGACTGTATACATTGAAATCAATAAAATCTGTTTGCAGGGTATCTGATTATAGTTAACAGAGTTAAAAATACGGCAGATCTGCATTTAGGACTCTATCCTACAGATCTGCTTACACATGTGGTAAAGTGATGTATATAGAAGATGATTCACTGCAACCTTGTTTATAAAAGCAAAATATGGTAACCACCTAAATATGCATCACTAGAGTACTGTTTATATCAATTCTGGTATATACATATAATGATACATTATAAATAGTAAATAAAGAAAAGGAAGGAGGTTTATGTATACATAGAGTACATGTACTCATTCTCCAAAGAATGCTTTTAAAAGAAAAAAACAGAGACTATTGTATGCAACATACAACATGTGAGTAAAAATTAATTAATAGGTCAAGAGAGAGAAACATAAAATAGATATCTTAGCCCTGGCCACTACAGTCTATATTTCAATAGCATCAGAGACTTCTTCCCCACAGACACCTTTCGTTTAGAGCCAGGATACTTTTAATTACATTCTTCACTGGGTAGAATGTACTGCATCCTTATTTTTACTTGTCAAAATTCAACTCATCTTTAGATCCTCCTGTAAATTAGTCTTTATCTTCTTTTTCCTTCAACATTACCATCTGAAACTGGGTTTTTTCTTTTTTAATAAAAGGTAGTAAAATTTACTAAGTCTACATAATGCTGGAAGAAGGGAAAGAGAGAAAAGAAACAGCTACTAAATATGAGTCTGCCAGGCACTCTAATGCCCTGTGTCACTTAATTGTATAACAACAATATAACTCAGATACTACTCCAGTTACAAATGTTGAAACTAGATTGAGGAGATTAAAGAATGTTCCCAGTGTCACACATCTAACAGTTGGACGAACAGGGGTTTAGACTTGGGTATGCAAGATCCCCTAACTTTCCTTTTTCCACCATACAGCCTTATACCTATGGAATTTCTGCCACTTTTCTTTAGAACCCAAACAAACGTGAGATCATCTAGTTCAACGCTCTTGATTTACAAATGAGGACAAAAAAAAAGCTGCAGAGGTTAAGTGCTTTGTAAACTAGTTTGTTAGTGTTGGAGAGGGATAGAAGGTCCATAAAAACACATGTATGTAATTAGGACAAGGGATGTAAGGTCAACCTGGTACTTTACACTTCTATAGTAGAATTTAGAATTAGCAGGATAATTGATAGTCTTTAAAATTAAAATGCGGTCACATACCACGATCTGGGGAGGTTCAGGAACGAAAAGCATAAACATCTGAGAATGAATATCCTTCTGTGGAAATTAATGTCCAGCCATGACATTTATAAGAATGCTTTAATGTAATTAATTATTTGCCAAGCATCTTTCTGGGCTAAAGACAAAATGAGTTTTTGACATTCTGATACAAAGTCCATGCGCCTGATGATAAAATCCCGAGGTCTCCAGTGCTTACAAGCCTCCTCCCTCCAATATCTGGCTCCCATCCACAGCCTCTACCACTCTGGCTCAGGAAGTAGGCAATTTCCTGCCCTGACTGAGCCGGATATTAAGACCTCTTTGTTCCTTATCTCTGAGAAATAACACCTCTCTGTAATACTTCAAATGGCTGACTGACTTGTGGTCATACCTATCTAAAGGACTCTCTGCTGTTCTTTAACATTAGTGTTGACTGAGGCAGAGCGATTTGCTCACATGCTAATTGCAAAATGTTGTGGGGTGATACGGAGCACGTTGGACTGCTCTACAGTTTGTAGATTGTCTATTAGGGTAAAGAAGGTTTTTAAAAGAACTGTAAAGATAATCTTTCTGTGCCTCCCCTGCCCCTCAACTCATCTACAAACAAACAAACCCACTATTTCATGTCAATTTGCACTTATGGACTACAGCCCACCAGTCTCTTCTGTCCATGCAATTTTCCAGGCAAGAATACTGGAGTGGGTTGCCGTTTCCTTCTCCAGGCACTTATGGAAGCATCTTTTCTCTGATGAGACATTTTAAATGAATTCATTCATATCAGTGCAGACAAAACTAGAATTTCTAGGCTGTGCAACATGGGCAGTTTGACTCTTCTCCTTGGAGGCAATACATACATAGATAACAACTGCTGACAACTTCTTGGTACATCCCAATGTATAAAGACACATGACATATTGATCCATATACATCGGCTGTGTTCTCTACTTGACTGATGGTTAGTAATAACCATCTGCACATCCACAGCTTGTCCAGTTTCCAGGCTTCTTCCATTTGGTGGAATGTTAATACAATATTCCTATTCAACACTTCAAAGCCCTTTCAAAACATTTCACTTTTCATGTAATGCATGCCCTACATTCCTGCTTCTTCTGTTTGGAGCTTTGATACCAGGAGTAGCTAAAAACAGTTCATCATGGTAACCAAGCACAGAAAAGAAAATTTAGAAGTAAAAATGTAGAAAGCATATTCTGCCCTCCTCCTTCATTAGCAGGGTTAAAGGAATCAAAATGTTTTTAGGGCTTATTTAGTCTTACCAGCTTATCTTATAATATTGGACACTGGGCGGGATAATCAACAGCATTTTTAGTAGTGAGATGGAAAAGCTTCCAGGTAAAGGAAACTCCATGTCCATAGACCCTGACTAAATGACTAAATGGGTCAATCAGGAAGAAACAGAGCACAAGATTAAATAAGTAGGATTGCACAAATTTACAAAGGACCTTGAAATTTCCATCTGTAATTTGTGGATCAACTTTCTACTTTTTTTGAAATTTTAACACTGAATCATGTAGCTTACATTTGGAAATAAACTCAGTATCTCAGCTTTTATTTCTCCCTTCATTACACTTAATTTATTTAGTTATGCATTTTTATTTATTTAATTCAAAAATCTTTGTCATCCACTAGATTGTCATTTTTATAGTATCTGGCCCAGATGGCAGGTACGTAGTAAGTACTGAAAAACTATCTGCTGAATGAGGTAATCTGAATCAACCTTCTACTCAGAGGTATTAAGGCTTCCCTAGTAGCTCAGATGATAAAGAATCCACGAGGAATGTAGGAAACACAGGAGACGCGAGTTCAATCCTTGGGTCAGGAAGATACTCTGGAGAAGGGAATGGCTACCCACTCCAATATTCTCGTATAGAGAATTCCATGAACTACAGTCAACGGGTTTGCAAAGAGTCAGACATGACTGTGAGACTAACAGTTTTTCATAGAGGCAGTATCTTTTCTAAAAATAGTTTCCTTGAATAGTTGACTCTTTAACCACAGTCTCTATGAACATCCTTAATGGAGTCTAGCCATGCCCTTGTCAGGCTGCCATTATTGAGAAAGAGCAAACATCTTTGGAAGAAGAGGGCTGTACTTTAATTTACCAGGATATTCTAGGTCAAACGACATGAAAATATTGAATGATACTGATGTTGCTGGTAGACACTAGGCTTTAGGTAAGATATAAGGAAAGGAAATATGCTTTTTAAAAAACCTTATGGAATTAGACATCACCATATTTATTTTCCATATAAAGTAACTGAGGTTAAGCTATGGGTACTTTATTCAAGACAGCAGACAACATAATACTGAAATTGATTTGAAATCAAATCTGGCTTAGAAATTTAGACTCTTCCTCATTTACTACACTGCCTGTATTAAAAAATATAAAACAAAATTGCTACCCTCAAATAAGTCACAATATAGTTGAACAGACAGATTTGTAAATGCCCACTATCACGATTATTGCAAGTGTGTAAAATGCACTAAACACAGAGAAAGCAATTAGTTTGGCCTGAAGTTTGGAAATGTCAGGGAATGTTTCATCAATGCAATGGCTTCTGACCTGGGTCATGAAGATGACTATCAAGTGGAATCAACATGACTCATCAGAATGAGTCTCCCAAAAGGAGACCAAGAGCTCAGTGCGGCCATTCTCATGGGGGCACATAATATGTTCCAGCCAGGCTGGGAACACATCCAAGTCAATATGTGTTATCTTCAGTGGGATCCTTACAAGATTTTGTTTGCTTGATATATAATTGTTATTGTTTAGTCACTCAGTCCTGGTGTCCTAACTTTTTGCAACCCTATGGACTGCAGCCCACCAGTCTCCTTTGCCCATGGAATTTCCCGAGCAAGAATACAGGAGTGGGTTGCCGTTTCCTTTTCTAGGGGATCTTTCCTACCCAGGGATTGAACTCACATCTCCTGCAAGTCTCTTGCATTGCAGCTGGATTTTTTACCACTGAGCCAGTGGGGAAGCTCACTTGATACATAAGTACCCTCTTAAATCTCTCCACCTATGTGCGTACGTGGGCATGTGTGAATATGCACACACACACACACATACAAACACACACCACCTGCTACCATCATCATCATCATAAACACTCCTTTGTCATATCTAGATAAGATGTTTTAGTGCCCTTTCTACTATTCTAACTGCCTCTGAGCATTAATAAACAAGGCACTCAGTTTATGTGATTATAAGAGTACAACCAAAGGAATTTTAAATGCCAGGCATGGTTAATTTAACTGACTTGAATGCTATGAACACTTGTATAACACCAAAATTTAGCATCAAGAATAAATACAGACTAGGCAGCAGTCGAAATGTTTCCTGAACTCCTCAGTTTCATAACAGAAATTGGTGAATGCCCTCTGTAATTTGCTTTTTTAGTGATTTTTTTTATTTTTTTTATTTTTTACTTTACAATACTCTATTGGCTTTGCCATACATCGACATGAATCCACCACATTTGCTTTTAATGTGGATGGAACCAGTCTCTCATGGAAACAGAAAGCTTCCTCTATGTTTATTGCACATTAAAAAAAAGACTGGCTTTAAGGCAGCCACACAGACCACCTCACTCTTTTCCTTAGAGGAGACTGAATAGAGAAATTAAAATTCAAACTCCAGCTTGCTCATCACAAAGAAAACTACCCAATACTAATGGGCTAAAAGCAAGTTAAATTTGCTGATATTCTGTTATTCAAACAGACAGGGGTTATTTGAGATATTCAGTAAGTGGTTGATTTGTGATTATTGCTTAGCAGTTAGTAGGTATTGTGAGAACAATGACCTTTCAAAGAAAACACTGCTGTTTCTGAACAATGCCCCTGGTCACTCAATAAACTTTGAGCCTTTGGCAGCAAATGTTAAGTTTCTTCTACTCAATATATATCCGGGTACCTTTCAATGAAGCAAGAAGTAATTGTGTATCCAAGATGAAGTGAAGGTAACCCCATTTCATAGCTCATCCATGATACTGAGGCTGGGGGTAGGACATGTGTCTGGGATTTGGACACATTTCTATCAACAGGTTAAGAAAAATATCGAAAAATGATGGTGGGCAGTGATATGAACAGTGTGCGGAGAGAAG
Organism: Neotragus pygmaeus; assembly: GCA_006410875.1. Taxonomy (NCBI): domain Eukaryota; kingdom Metazoa; phylum Chordata; class Mammalia; order Artiodactyla; family Bovidae; genus Neotragus; species Neotragus pygmaeus. The sequence goes on from SJYV01025233.1 coordinate 1,780,701, forward strand.
TCTAATTTGAGAGTGGACCTGATTTCCTTAATCTTGCATTTGATATGCCTCAGATTCCCAACCCTGCATGGTTTATACCACTGGATAGTCTTAAAGAGGTCATGGAAGATGATGTGTAAGTGATACTAACTCCTTACAATGAGTTCTTAGAGAGCAAGTGCTGCTGCCACTGCTGCTGAGAATTCAGAGTTTTCTAGTGCAAAAGCTTTAATATGTTAAAAGGAGACTTCTGAAAAAGAGGTCCTAGAAATGGGAACCACAGCAGTGAGCTGTTAAAGAAGATGCTGAAAGCACTCACCTACAATGAAGTGAATAAATAAGTAAGAAAGGAGAAAAGACTCAGTTCTATCTGGATTCACAGAAAAAAGCAAAGGAATATCAACCTAGGCAGAGGAAGTTGAGGAAACTATGCCTCTAACAGCATGGTCTTTCTTCCACGTTGTCACATTATCTTTTGGGGGGGAAATAATCTTGGAACTTTAGAACTAGAAGGACCACTAGAGGTCACCTACTCCAACTCCATTATTACACAGCTGGGAAGACTGAGGGTCCAGAGATAGTGATTGACCGCAGGCTGCACAGCCAGTAATTGGCCAACCAGGACTACAGTTTGTCTTTCAGACTTCTAATGTTCCCTGATTTGGGGATCAGAAGACTCTAGGTCTAGCATTTGTTCTTCTACTAACTAGCTATTTAAGAGATTCTGCAAGCCCCCTGTGCTCAGCTTTTTCATCTACCATGTTCCATGCAATTATTAGATGAAAATGAAGATCTGGCACATTGCATTCATTATAAAAATCAAATGTGTGTGTGTGTGTGTGTGTGTGTGTGTGTGTGTGTTGTTTCAGTCATGTCTGACTCTTTGAGACCCTATGGACCTGTGGGCCACCAGCCTCTTCTGTCCATGTGATTCTCCAGGCAAGAATCCTGGAGTGGGTTTCCATGTGCTCCTGCAGAGGATCTTCCCAACCCAGGGACTGAACCCACATCTCTTATGTCTCACACATTGGCAGGCGGGTTCTTTACCACTAGTACCACCTGAGAAGCCCAAAACGAAAATAATATTATTCAAAAGTAAAGGACTCCTACCAGATGGTATCTCTTTGGAAGTAAGGGATGAAAATTAACATTGTATCTTTCTTAGGGTTTAGCACAGACATTACATGAATAACAATGAAATGAACTTTCATTTTATGTTATTATTTTTTATTTGAGTATAATTGCTTCACAATGTTGTGTTAATTTCTGCTATACAACATGCATCTTCTCCACAGGACATTCACAGAGCACATAAAAATGACAGCTTCTCTCTCATTTTGGAAGTGGCTGAATTTCAGTGGGTTTATTTTGTAAAATTAAACTAGCTTCTTATTGGCACTGTCAGGGAAAGAATGGTCCAAATTGCCATACTTGATTTTATACCTTGGCTCTAGAGAATAGCAATGTTAGTTATCTTCACCATCAGAAAGTTCTAGGACCAAATTTTACCAGGTGAAACAGTGTTGTTGCTAAGGAAATAAGATATCTAAGAGAAATAAAGTTGATCCTCAAATTTGGTTTCCCCCACCAAAAGATTTCCAGAGGTGTATTTTAACTTACAGAGCCTTCGTTGCCATCAAGACCCTGTTGGGTTCTTAACTTTTTGTCAACCAACATTTAAAGTGCTCCCAGAGACAAGGTCATCATTCTCATATCTTGTGATAGCAAAGCCATGGAAAATCCCTACACATTTTGGTGTTTCAAAATGTACTCTTGGGTGGACTTTGCTAACTCACAATATATTTTAATATCCACTCATAACTTCCTGAATTTTTAAGTTTAGGAAAAACTTATTCCTATTTCACTTATAGGAGAAATTCTACAAGGGAAAAAAAACTTAACCTATAGGATAAAATAAGATAGACATACAATTTGAAGCAAACTAAAATAACTTGGACTTACAATCTCTGGATCAGAGTAATGAGGAAATCAGAAAAAAAAAAAAAGGGAGCATCAACGTATGAACTCTATATTGTGTGAGGTGGTATATGGTGGTATTGTCCAAGGTGTGAACTTTTTTTAATCAAAAGTCCAGACAAGACAGCTCAAGTAAAATGACTTCAGAAGGAGTTCGGTGAAGATCCACAGAATGTTGTAAAGGACAAGTATTACTTGTGAAGGCTATATGGGGTCAAGCTGCAGACCATAGGCTTTAGTGTCAGACAGATTTGAGTTTGAATTCTAGTTTCACCACTTACTAGCTGACTGACTTTCAAACACCACTTGATCTCTTCAAATCTCAATCTCTTCATCTGGAAAGTGGAGATAATGCTGACTGCCTCCATGGGCTGCTATGAAGTTAGGTGGGACCTGAGTGTGAAGCTTTACACAGTACCTGGCATCTAGCAAGACTTTTAAAAATTGGCTACTCTAGGGGATCAGAGATGTTACCCAAAGGTTATGAGGACTAAGCAGAGAAGAGCAGTGGCTATCATTGCAAGTGAGAAAGCATGACAAGTCCAGAAGTCCCATTTAAATCTTCTGATTTTCTAAGTGAAATGGTTGATTATTAGTAGTCAAATAAAACAAAGCTGGCTTAAAACTCAACACTCAAAAAACTAAGATCACAGCATCTGGTCCCATCAGTTCAGTTCAGTCCAGTCACTCAGTTGTGTCTGATTCTTTGCAACCCCATGGACTGCAGCACACCAGGCCTCCCTGTCCATCACCAACTCCCGGAGTTTACCCAAACTCATGTCCATTGAGTCAGTGATGCCATCCATCCATTTCATTCTCTGTCGTCCCCTTCTCCTTCTGCCCTCAATCTTTCCTAGCATCAGAGTCTTTTGAGATGAGTCAGTTCTTCACATCAGGTGACCAAAGTATTGGAGTTTCAGCTTCAACATCAGTCCTTCCAATGAATACCCAGGACTGATCTCCTTTAGGATGGACTGGTTGGATCTCCTTGCATTCCAGGGGAGTCTCAAAAGCTTTCTCCAACACCATAGTTAAAAAGCATCAATTCTTCAGCGCTCAGCTTTCTTTATAGTCCAACTCTCACATGTATGCATGACTGCTGGAAAAACCATAGCCTGGACTAGATGGACCTGAGTTGACAAGGTAATGTTTCTGCTTTTTAGTATGCTGTCTAGGTTGGTCATAACTTTTCTTCCAAGGAGTAAGCCTCTTTTAATTTCATCACTTCATGGCAAATAGGTGGGGAAACGATAGAAACAGTGACAGATTTTATTTCCTTGGGCTCCCAAATCACTGCAGATGGTGACTGCAGCCATGAAATTAAAAGACACTTGCTCCTTGGAAGAAAAGCTATGACCAACCTAGACAGCCTATTAAAAAGTAAGAGACATTACTTTGCCGACAAAGGTCCATCTAGTCAAAGCTATGGTTCCAGTAGTCACATATGGATGTGAAAATTGGACCATAAAGAAAGCTGAGCTGTCTCTTCACCTTGCTTACAGTTTCCTTCATTGTGCAAAAGCTTTTAAGTTTAATTGGGTCCCATTTGTTTATTTTTGCTTTTATTTCCATTACTCTGAGAGGTGGGTCATAGAAGATCTTGCTATGATTTATATCAGAGAGTGTTCTGCCTATGTTTTCTTCTAAGAGTTTTATAGTTTCTGGTCTTACATTTAGATCTTTAATCCATTTTAAGTTTACTTTTGTGTATGTTGTTAGAAAGTGTTCTAGTTTCATTCTTTCACAGGTGGTTGACCAGTTTTCCCAGCACCACTTGTTAAAGAGACTGTCTTTTCTCTATTGTATATTTTTGCCTCCTTTGTCAAAGATAAGGTATTCATATGTGCATAGATTTATCTCTGTGCTTTCTATTTTGTTCTATTGATCTATATTTCTGTCTTTGTGCCAATACCACACTGTCTTGATGACTATATCTTTGTCATATAGGCTGAAGTCAGGAAGGTTGATTCCTCCAGTTCCATTCTTCTTTCTCAAGATTACTTTGGCTATTCGAGGTTTTTTTGTGTTTACACACAAATTGTGAAATTATTTGTTCCAGTTCTGTGGTGAAAAATACCACTGGTAGCTTGATAAGGATTGCATTGAATCCACAGATGGCTTTTGGGAAGACGTTCATTTTCACTTAAAAGCTTTTGCACAAGGAAGGAAACCATAAACAAGGTGAAAAGGCAGCCTTCAGAATGTGAGAAAATCATAGCAAATGAAACGACTGACAAAGAATCAATCTATAAAATATACAAGCAGCTCATGCAGCTCAGAAAAATAATTGACACAATACAAAAATGAGCCAAANTGAGCTGTCTCTTCACCTTGCTTACAGTTTCCTTCATTGTGCAAAAGCTTTTAAGTTTAATTGGGTCCCATTTGTTTATTTTTGCTTTTATTTCCATTACTCTGAGAGGTGGGTCATAGAAGATCTTGCTATGATTTATATCAGAGAGTGTTCTGCCTATGTTTTCTTCTAAGAGTTTTATAGTTTCTGGTCTTACATTTAGATCTTTAATCCATTTTAAGTTTACTTTTGTGTATGTTGTTAGAAAGTGTTCTAGTTTCATTCTTTCACAGGTGGTTGACCAGTTTTCCCAGCACCACTTGTTAAAGAGACTGTCTTTTCTCTATTGTATATTTTTGCCTCCTTTGTCAAAGATAAGGTATTCATATGTGCATAGATTTATCTCTGTGCTTTCTATTTTGTTCTATTGATCTATATTTCTGTCTTTGTGCCAATACCACACTGTCTTGATGACTATATCTTTGTCATATAGGCTGAAGTCAGGAAGGTTGATTCCTCCAGTTCCATTCTTCTTTCTCAAGATTACTTTGGCTATTCGAGGTTTTTTTGTGTTTACACACAAATTGTGAAATTATTTGTTCCAGTTCTGTGGTGAAAAATACCACTGGTAGCTTGATAAGGATTGCATTGAATCCACAGATGGCTTTTGGGAAGACGTTCATTTTCACTTAAAAGCTTTTGCACAAGGAAGGAAACCATAAACAAGGTGAAAAGGCAGCCTTCAGAATGTGAGAAAATCATAGCAAATGAAACGACTGACAAAGAATCAATCTATAAAATATACAAGCAGCTCATGCAGCTCAGAAAAATAAATGACACAATACAAAAATGAGCCAAAGAACTAAACAAACATTTCTCCAAAGACATACAGGTGGCTAATAAACACATGAAAAGACGTTCAACGTTACTCATTACCAGAGAAATGCAATCAAAACCACAATGAGGTACCATCTCACGCTGGTCAGAATGGCTATCATCCAAAAGTCTATAAACAATAAATGCTGGAGAGGGTATGGAAAAAAGGGAACCCTCCTACACTGTTGATGGGAATGCAAACTAGTACAGCCACTATGGAGAACAGTGTGGAGATTCCTTAAAAAATAGAACTGCCATAAAACCTAGCAATCCCACTGCTGGGCATACACACCAAGGAAACCAGAGTTGAAAGAGACCCATGTACCCCAATGTTCATTGCAGCCCTGTTTACAATAGCTAGGACATGGAAGCATCCATCAGCAGATGAATGGATGAGGAAGCTGTGGTACATATACATGATGGAATATTACTCAGCTGTAAAAAAGGACACATCTGAGTCAGTTCTAATGAGGTAGATGAAACTGGAACCTATTATATAGAGTGAAGTAAGTCAGAAAGAGAAACACCAGTACAGTATATTAGTGCATATATATGGAATTTAAACAGAAAGTAATGATGACCCTATATGCAAGACAGCAAAAGAGATATAGATGTAAGGAACACACTTTTGGACTATGTGGGAGAAGGCAACGGTAGGATGATATGAGAGAATAGCACTGAAACATATATATTACCATACACAAAATAGATGACCAGGGCAAATTTGATGTATGAGGCAGGACACTCAAAGCTGGTGCTCTGAGACAACCCAGAGGGATGGGGTGGGGAGGGAGGTGGGTGAGAGTTTCAGGATGAGGGGACACCTGTACACCCACAGCTTATTCATGTTGATGTATGGCAAAACCCACCACAATATTGTAATTAGCTTCCAATTAAAATAAATAAATAAATTAAAAAAAAAAACCAAGAAAGCTGAGCACCAAAGAATTGATGCTCTTGAAATGTGGTGTTGGAGAAGATGCTTAAGAGTCCCTTGGACTGCAAGATCAAACCAGTCAATCCTAAAGGAAAACAACCCTGAATATTCATTGGAAGGACTGATGCTGAAGCTAAAACTCCAATACTTTGGCTACCTGATGCAAAGAGCTGACTCACTGGAAAAGATCCTTATGCTGGAAAAGATCGAAGGCAAGAGGAGAAGGGGATAATAGAGGATGAGACGGTTGGATGGCATCATTAACTCTATGGACATGAATTTGAGCAAGCTCTGGGAGATAGTGAAGGACAGAGAAGCCTGGCGTGCTACAGTCCATGGGGTCACAAAGAGTCGGACACAACTTACTGACTGAACTGAACTGATATAAAACACAAACGCAACTAGAATGAAAAGATTTCACTAATAATTAGAGATAATTTGAAGGACTATAAAGATTCAACAGTACCTGAACCGTGAACTTACAGACATTCAAGCTGGTTTTAGGAAAGATAAAGAAACCAGAGATCAAATTGCCAACATCCGCTGGATCATTGAAAAAGCAAGAGAGTTCCAGAAAAACATCTATTTCTGCTTTATTGACTACACCAAAGACTTCAACTGTGTGGATCACCACAAACTGTGGAAAATTCTTCAAGAGATAGGAATATCAGGCCACCTGACCTGCTTCTTGAGAAATCTGTATGCAGGTCAGGAAGCAACAGTTAGAACTGGACATGGAACAACAGACTGGTTCCAAATAGGGAAAGAAGTACATCAAGGCTGTATATTGTCACTCTGCTTATTTAACTTATATGCAGAGCGCATCATGAGAAATGCTGGGCTGGATGAAGCACAAGCTGCAATCAAGACTGCCGGGAGAAATGTCAAGAATCTCAGATATGCAGATGGCACCACCCTTATGGCAGAAAGTGAAGAAGAATTAAAGAGCCTCTTGATGACAGTGAAAGAGGAGAGTAAAAAAGTTGGCTTAAAACTCAACATTCAGAAAACTAAGATCATGGTATCTGGTCCCATCACTTCATGGCAAATAGATGGGGAAAGAGTGGAAACAGTGACAGATTTTATTTTTTTGGGCTCCAAAATCACTGCAGATGGTGACTGTAGCCATGAAGTTAAAAGACGATTGCTCCTTAAAAGAAAAGTTATGACCAACCTAGACAGCATATTAAAAAGCAGAGACATTACTTTGCCAACAAAGGTCCGTCTACTCAAGGCTGTGGTTTTTCCAGTAGTCATGTGGATGTGAGAGTTAGACTAGAAAGAAAGCTGAGCTCCAAAGAACTGATGCTTTTGAACTGTGGTGTTGAAGAAGACTCTTGTGAGTCCCTTGGACAGCAAGGAGGTCCAACCAGTCCATCCTAAAGGAAATCAGCCCTGAATATTCATTGGAAGGACTTATGTTGAAGCTGAAACTCCAATACTTTGGCCACCTCATGCAAAGAACTGACTCATTTGAAAAGACCCTGATGCTGGGAAAGATTGAAGGCAGGAGGAGAAGGGGACGACAGAGCATGAGATGGTTGGATGGTATCACCAACTCAATGGATATGAATTTGGGTAAACTTCGGGAATTGGTGATAGCCAGGGAGGTCTGGCGTGCTGCAGTCCATGGGGTCGCAAAGAGTCAGACACAACTGAGCAACTGAACTGAACTAATAAGGGTAAAGGATATTCCAGATACAATATCATCAGACAATAGAAAATTACAACTAAAGACAACAAATACAGGTGAAAGCACAATGGTCTTCAGAATATTACTTGCTGGTGATCACTCATAGTTTCAAGATACCCCCATGACTTCCTTCATTTGGTTGGATAAGTGGAAAATGATACAGTAGTGTTTTCATTTACTCTAAATGAAATAGGAATTGTTGCCCATCTTGACTTCAAATCATTTGCTTCACTGTTTAAAAGGTAGTTTTAACTTTGGGGTATACATAAGGCAAATTCATATTTTTTATCCCTAAAGAGGTTAAAAACATAACTTTTGCTCTGAAATTTAGCTTATTTTTAACATTTGAGAAACAGGGTTGTTTCCATTTGTCAGAACAAATTGCTCTTGTCTTCCATATCAAGAAGGGGGTAAAAGAACCAAATAGTGGAAGGTACATAGCTTGAATCAAACATGTTCAATATAATATTTTTAATATAAAAACAAGTAAGCAATAAAAGATTGTTCAAAAACTACAGAAAAAAAAAAAAAGCTTGATATAATCTTTTTGGCTCATGAAGCAACTCAAAAAAAAAAACCAGAAAATAAATGGAGCAATTGTCCCTCCCCTTCTCCTCACTCAACCTGGTCTTCCCCCTTTTGCAGGTGGGGGGTAACATAATTTGCAGAGAAACATGAGATTTTTCTTTATCAAAGAGGGGCAGAGGTTATATAAAGGTTGAGAAACACCTTCAGAAACCCACCAGCTGGAGAACTATTTAAACATCACTAGGGACAACATATTCCCCCCATGAGGCATGCTGCAGGAAAGAGAGGAACTGAAGCCTTTAATCTCTTCTGTGGTAAATGGAGTTTCCCCAAATCAGATTATAAACATTGGAATACTAGCTCGAGTGATCCCACCAAAGATTTTATTGCAGTGACTGTGTCAGACGTTTGCTGTTATCAGTTCTCTTAGGAATAGTCAAAGGAACAAGATCCCTGAGTAAGGAATCCCTTCTTTACACAATGCTAATCCTATACTCATCTTAAAAGAAAAAAGAAAAAATAAATATTAATCTTATAAATGCCAGCATTTAATGCAAATTACTCTTTTAAAAATGATCTTTCACTTAAATGAGGTTTGTGCTGATATACACAAGTTTTCTTTAAGAGCTATGAATTTTTTGATTCTCCTGAGAGTCTGCCTTCTGCTATGAAGTGTTGATATGTGACTTCAGTACCTTCCATTAGATTTTTATTTCTTTGCCTCACTGAGATTTCTGCTCAATGTGTTTCCAACCCCCTTTTTTAAATGTGTTTTCTCACAAAGATTAGATTTTTGAGTTGAAATAATATTTCACACACACATACAATTGGTCTCTTTGGGCAATAATGACCAATTTAAGATGATCTGTACAACACTTAAGATCTATGGATATGACAAGTTCTGACCTTTCACCTGCTGCTGAATTTCTGAATGTTTCGGGAAAGTTTGTGTTATGGATGGCAGTTCATGGTTGTAAGCACATATTTATATGCCAGAATCATCAGCTGACACTCAAGCTTATGTTGATAGAATCACTGCAATATTTACCTTATAAAGGGAATAGACATGCTAGAAACAATTGAATTGTATCAGTGCTAGGCTGTGCACGATGGTTAAGTGGGTTGTGACAACTTCAAGTCTTGCTCAAGGCTTTGTTGATAATGCAGTTAGAAAAGGAATGGGCTCAAGGCCAAAAGGATGTTAAGAGCTCAGAATAGCAGACAAAAGTAGAGGTTGTTTCTAGAGTTGTTTCTAGAGCTGCCTACACTACTCAGAGAACATGTTATATCTCCTTCCATGAAGGATACTTTAAAACACTGTTTGGGGATTCCCTGGTGGTTCAGTGGCAAAGAATCTGCCTGCCAATGCAGGAGATGCAAGTTCTACCCCTGATCCTGGAAGGTCCCACATGCCTCGGAGCAACTAGGCCTGTGTGCCACAACTACTGAGACCACGTGCTCTAGAGCCTGCACTCTGCAGCTGGAGAGTAGCCCCAGCTTGCCACAACTAGAGAAAAGCCTGAGCAGCAACAAAGATCCAGCACAGCCAAAAATAAATAAAATGAATAAAATTATATATATACATGGAGAAGGCAATGGCACTCCACTCCAGTACTCTTGCCTGGAAAATCCCATGGACAGAGGAGCCTGGTAGGCTGCAGTCCATGGGGTCACTAAGAGTCGACATGGCTGAGTGACTTCACTTTCACTTTTCACTTTCATGCATTGGAGAAGGAAATGGCAACCCATTCCAGTGTTCTTGCCTGGAGAATCCCAGGGACGGGGGAGCCTGGTGGGCTGCCGTCTATGGGGTCGCACAGAGTCGGACATGACTGAAGTGAATTAGCAGCATGCATATATATAAACCACTGCTTACTTCCACTGATAAAGTCTCATTGTATATGTGGCAAGGCTGGGACTGGCTAAAACCATAGAGCAGAACTGCTATGCAAAGTGCTGGACAAGAGAGTTGAGCTTACCCAGAGATGGACTCAAGTAGGCAATAAAATCAGTCATTGGAAACAGAGAGCTTTGGGATTCCATGTTACAGCTGAGTTAATCTTCCCTTCATGTCCAGATAGGTAACTCCAAAATTTTTTGCTCTATGCAGATGGTTTATTCTAGTGGACACCTTGGGTGTGTTTGCTCAGTTGCGTTTGACTCTTTTGTTACTCCATGGACTGTAACCCACCAGGCTCCTCTGTCCATGGAATTTTTCAGGTAAAAATACAGGAGTGGGTTGCCATTACCTCTTTCAGGGTATCTTCCCAACTCAAGGATCCAACTTGTGTCTCCTGCATGGGCAAGCAGGTTTGAACCACTGAACCGACTAGGAAGCTGGAATATCTTGACTAGATAACAATTGCAGGAGGTGGATATTCCTGAGATGCTTCAGTGGCAGAGGGCCCCTGACATCAAATTCAGAAGACTTCTTTGAAAACTGTCTGTGGATAATTTCTATCAGTCACTGCATTTGCAAGACTGACTGCTGGATGTTTTCTTGATTTCATTGCCTTGCAAACTAAGGTAGGTTCATATAAGCCAATTTTTTAGTTGATAAAACAGACATCAAATATAAGATGGCATTGGTGACTGGATACAGATTAAGGAAAAAATTATGACATAAACTACCACTAGGACTACTCTTAAATGGAGGATTAATTTCAAAGGACTCATTGTATATAGCTTGGTGAAGAAAGTAAGAGTAGAATCTCCTAAGGCTTTGTGTGCTAAAAGTGGCTTCAGTCATGTCTGACTCGTTGTGACCCTATGGACTGTAGTCTGCCAGGCTCCTCCTTCCATGGGATTCTCCAGGCAAGAATACCGGAGTGGGTTGCTGTGCCCTCCTCCAGGGATCTTCCCAACCCAGGGATCGAAACTACGTCTTTTACATCTCCTGAATTGGTTGGCAGGTTCCTTACCACTAGTGCCACCTGGGAAGCCCAGACTTATTCACTCAGGATAGTGAATTCAGAGAATTACTCTCACACTTAATGATAAGTTCTAGATTTCCCTGAAACTTAATGAATCACTTCTGGCATTTGAACCTCCACATAACCTGACAGAGACCGACCCAACAATTTGGAGATGACACAAACACTCTACACATTGATTAGCTCTCAATCAGTATGGGCTGGATAAATTTGAGGGTATTTTCACAACTTTGATGTCAACTTCTAAATCACAGATGTAACTAGGACTAAAATTCCATTTTCTCAATCCTTATGATGCTTTAATTTTGAGACTTTAAGTTCTACTTAATATTTGAGTATCTACTATACCCAAAGCACTGATACTCAGATAAATTTGAAATGTTTTCTGTCTAAGAGGCAGGAATTGTATAAAAATGTGAGTTAACCTCAAAAGGAAATGAAGTTGGGGTACAGTTTCTTACTAACAGATACACAGCTGTGAAAGGATGGAGGCAAAATTTGTTAATATATTTTTTTTTTTTCTGTATAAGGGAACCAAAATTTTCATCAGAATAAAAATTGATCAAGATTGTTGTTTTGTAGTTTGAATTGTCGATTTTGTTTCCACATAGCATCAGTCTGTTATTTCCAAGATAAGGGTGCTGACAGTTTATTATAATAATATTTTAGAAAGAGAGAACACCAGATAAAATCTGAAGTAATCTCTAGTGATTTTAGTTTTAAAAACTCTTTTTCTTGGTGTAACTGGCCATGAACCTGCATTCAGACGGACCTGGTTATTGCTTTGGAAAGGGAGAGGAAGAAAAGGTAAAAGCCTTAGAAACAAAAGCAAAAAAGAAAAAAAAAAGTCTTAAGATATTTTTAAAAATCAATTTAAAATGTGAGAACATGAGCAGCAAAATATAATCCCTAACAAGCAACTGAAGTAAACTCAAAGTTTAAGCAAATTTAGGTATAACAGTTGTTTTAATAAAGTTACTTTTTGTCAAAGCCAAAGTTCTGAAACTAACTGGCCTATTTTTAGGCGAAGGATAGATATAGATAGATGGATAATAGAGATAGACAGATAGATGCAAACAGATTAATCATGGATACCAGATCACCTAAAATTCAAAGCCATGACATAGCCTTATTTTATTAGCAGTTTTTGAACAGCAGAACAGGTAATCTTAATAATATTAAAATACTGTGGATGATCTGAAATAGCTAGAGCCAATATAGAATAAAAGTTATCAAAACAAAAAAGGGAATTAAATGAAGTAAAGTTTGCCTATCTATTTCCAAGCAAACCAGAGTCCGTTATTTGAAATATCATCAGTGGGACTTCTCAGTTTGTGAATAAAGGGACTATCTTGTTGAACAGTGTAACCCTGTTACACAACAGACATTTGATAAATATCTGTTAAATGAGTGGGTTCTGAGGTTTCAGAAACTCCCCTACCATCACAGAATCTGTAGCACTTTCAAGTGCTAATGTCTGTGCTCTGAAACGAATCCACCAGCAAGAGAGTGCTGAGTAAGATTAAAAATATGGGACTAGTTTTTCAGAGCTGAGTTAGAGGATGTCAGTGACCTGGGGAGCAAAGGAAAGAGGAGAGCAAGGACTTTGTACATAAAGTATGTACATCACATTTATTGTAATACCTAGACCAGCTTATAACTATGACTATTTGATTGGTAAAGGGGGGTAGTAGTGTATTCTTTCTTTTAAGGAACCATAGTGGTTCCTATCATAGATCAGCAAGTCATGCTTGCTGACTTAATAAATGCCTAAAGGCAGGTTTTTCTTGCATATATGTGCATACTGGTTAAGGTGCACAATACATAAATCAGAATACAAAATTCTACTCATATATGACAGATTTTCACATCTGACCTTAACCTTCAGTTAATATAAAGCACTTTTGTGTTTGAAATATACCCATTCACAACATATACCTCATTTTATCTTGTTTCCATATGGATGGGACCGGCAGTTGGGGAAACAATGACAAATCTGTCTCAACTGAAAGTGTTCCACCAATCTTCCCTTCTCTCCAATCCATCTCCAGTTCCTTGTCCACCACGACCCACCTCTCAAAAAAAGTGGCTCCCAGAGAGGAGGAGGATCCTTATGTTACTGGCGGTGATTGCTGTTGACTGCATCTTCAAACTGAGGCACATGCCTGCTTAGCAGTGGAAACAAAGGTCTCTGCAGCCCCACTAGCCGGTGCCCCGCTGCTTGTATCTTCAGCACTTATTACTGAGTCAACATGAAGGCAAAACCTTCCGCTCCTGTCCTCAATCCCCTCCCCCAGCCGAGCATGGGATAGGCATTAGTAAAGCCTCCTTCTCCGAGAGCCTTTTCCCCACTTGCGCGTTCTCTCACAAGCCCCCTTTGTTCTCTGCCCTCCACCCCATCTATATGCTGCAACAGCAGTCGCCCAGATGTTCTCTATCAAAGCCTGAGCCATGGCAGCAAACTTTGGCACGCGTGAAAGTGCACTGAGTACTGGCCCTCCAGAAATAACCCTCCCCCTCTGATTTCTGCAAATATTTTTAAATGTTAATGGGTTCCACTCACCCACAACCTAGGGGGAGGTTACAGAACAGGGCTCTGTGTGTCCAGCAAATTAGCAGCCGGAGGATACTGCTTGGCGCCTGGGTTCTGTCCCACCCTCAGGCGTTGGCTGGGGTTCTCCAACCTTGAATTGTTGAGGCCAGTTTGCCAGCGCATAGCTTTCTAGTGACAGAGGTTAGATGGCCGGTTGACAGGAAAGTTGCTCCAAGCTACAAAACAGAAAGGGCCCCGTCTTGCTCTGAAGTTTCCGAGGGCAAGAGAGCTCCTTTGAGCATCACAGAAATAAGATTCTGAAATGTTTATTTTGCCTCTTACCCATCCTGTCTCTTTTCTTTCTTTTTTGTTAATTTTTCTTTTTTTTTCCCGCAGTCCAATACACAGGCATAGAACAATGTGATGTGAGCTCTGGGACTCTGGGTATCATGTCCAATTTGAAGCACTTTAAACATAGAAAATGGCATGTTAACAGAAGCTGTGGTGCAAATTTTAACAAAATGGAAGCTTTATATGGATCATTCATATGTAGGCAGGAAAGTGACATGTATTTGGAGGGAGAAGGGTGTATGCACAGGAGAGACTTATTCATCTTCCTTGCGCTAAGACAGTATGACAGTTGTTTTAAGGCCCAGCTANCAAATTTTAACAGAATGGAAGCTTTATATGGATCATTCATATGTAGGCAGGAAAGTGACATGTATTTGGAGGGAGAAGGGTGTATGCACAGGAGAGACTTATTCATCTTCCTTGCGCTAAGACAGTATGACAGTTGTTTTAAGGCCCAGCTAGAGGCCTCTAAAAAGCCCAGTTTCAAAAGCTAATTGAAAGCCACCTTTGAAGATTCTTTGTTTCTAATCCTGTCCTGAGAATCTCACCAGCCACTCTGGGGAAAAAAAAAGAAAAGCTTCATGTCATCACCTCTAGGCCCTTGTTTTCTATGGCTAAGGCTCCCTTGATGCTCTTGAAGTCACCATGTTTGAGGCAGGTGGCCCATATGCCATGCTTCTGCCCACGCTAGGGATTGGAGGACATGGCTCTCAGATCTTAGGCTTCCTACATTCATGCTTCAGATAATCACACCATGATCCAAAGACTTCAGAACATGCCAGTTATACCATCAGTATTCTGGCTTCCAGGTGAAATTTTATTCTCCTAATGCCAAAGAATTGATGCTTTTGAGCTGTGGTGCTAGAAAAGACTCTTGAGAGTACAATGGACTGCAAGATCAAACCAGTTAATCCTAAAGGAAATCAACCCTGAATATTCATTAGAAGGACTAATGCTGAAGCTGAATCTCCAATACTTTGGCCAACTGATGTGAAGAACTAAATCATTAGAAAAGACCCTTATGCTGGGAAAGATTGAAGGCAGAAGGAGAAGGGGATGACAGAGGACGAGATGGTTGGATGGCATCACTGACTCAATGGACATGAGTTTGAGCAAGCTCCGGGAGATGGTAAAGGACAGGGAAGCCTGGTGTGCAGCAGTCCATGGAGTTGCAAAGAGTTGGACTCAACTGAGTGACTGAACAACAACTTTTTAGTGAGAAGTAGTTGAAGAATTAGGAAAACCTCAGTGAGATTTGACTGCAAATCGCAAATAAAAGGGTATCCAATCTGGATTCAGGAGAATCTTGAGAAGAAAAACCATCTACCCACACTCTCAGCCTTGGGCACAGAAAAAGAAAATCATACTTGACAGCTTAGATTCATGTGAATTTGCTATTCCACTGTCTTCATTAGCATATAAAATATCTACCTATCTATCTGGGCTTCTCTGGTGGCTCAGACAGTAAAGAATCCATCTACAATGTGAAAGACCTGGATTTGATTCCTGGGTTGGGAAGATCCCCTGGAGAAGGGCATGGCAACCCACTCCAGTGTTCTTGCCTGGAGAATCCCCATGGACAGAGGAGCCTGGCAGGCTACAGTCCCTGGGGTGGCAAAGAGGCAGACATGACCGAGTGACTAAGCACAAGCACCTATCTATTATTAACACTTCTGGGCTGTTCTATCCAAGCAAATCCCTCGATTGTTCACTACAGAAATTTCCCCCCAAATTCAACAACTCTTCAACAGAAAACATCAATAGACAAATGTCCATATTCTTTGTAATCCCTTGCATCAAGACCTTTCCCTTGCACTTTCTACCAATCCTGAAATTCTTACCCAATCCTAATCTAGTCTCCACATTAAGAGAGCAGATTTAAACCAATCAATAAATTTTTACCTTCCATTTCCCCCCTCCCCATACCATACACTGCCAAAACTTTGTGAGGTGGTACTTACTACCTTACCACAGTAAGCGATAAATTCAGCTCTGTCTTGTTCACAGATGGTGTTGATATTTAGGGAGCCAACTGTTGATACCCTTTTGTTTATAATCTGAGATGGGATTACATTTTTTAGATTTTGAATTTTATGCTTAAAATTGGGGAGGGGGCAGTTTTTTTTTTTTAATTCTCTATGTTCTTTCTCTCAAAATTCTTCTTATTATTTAAAAAGCTCTGAGATGATTGAAAGATTGGAATTAAGAAGAATTTCCAATGAGTTAATTCAAAAATGAAAATTAAATAATGTTAAGAAGCAAAACCTTAATAAGCTAAAAATATAAGCAGGGGCCACGTCTTTAATCTCCAATTTTAGGTGATCACAAATTAATTAATTTGGTGCAAACCAAAATATCTCTAATATTTATATCAATGTCAAATCACTGGGACTTTTTAGATGTGGGAAAACTGAACATACAGAATACTACTATTAGTAGTTTCTGCAAGCATGACTCAGCCAGGGTTCATATTGATAAGGCTCCAAAATGGGCACTATCTTGATATCAGGCAAAAGAGTGTAATCAGACAGATAAAGCACACAAGGAATTTCACTAATTTTTTACTTTAATCAGCAACCAAAGCACAGTAATAAATGTCAGACACAAGATAGGTGTCTCACCAGAGAATATGATGATAATTAATAGACCACTAAAAACTCTGGAGAGGTGTGCTGAATCCAAGGAAAGAACTGTAAGATAATCACTGCTCTATTTACAAAGGCCTAGTTTAAAAAACAAGCAGAAGTAGCAACAGAAGAAAAGAAGAAGAAATCAAATAAAGGTTTTACACATAACAGTGTTTCTTGAGTTAGTACACTCTAGGAACCTGCAAAAATTTGTTCTTTTCTTTAAAAGAGATCTGCAAGTTTGAGGACCAGTGTTTTAACATTCTAAATCCTTACTTAAACCAGTATAAAGGAGCTAAGACTTCTGGTTTAAGCTAAACATAATTGCTCATCTGTTTCACCTCCTAAAAATCAGAGAAAGCATAAATAAATAAAAAATTTTTAAAGCTGTTAACTAAAAAAATTGCACCCACCAGAACAGGATGCCATGAAAAAGCAGCAGAGTTTTCAGAGATCAGCATGATTAATAAAATATGGGTTGAATTGTAGAATGAGTGAGCCTCAAGATCAGTGAAAGGAAGGGTAAACCGAAAGATTCTATCAGAATTCAGTTGAAAAAGACAAGGAGATTAAATGGATGAGAAAAAATGTGAAACATGTAGAATATATCTAAAAGTTCTCCCATGTATTCAGTAGGTGTTGAAGAAAGAGAAATTAAAAAAATAGAAGGAACAAAAATCTAACAAATAATGAAAACACCAGAGAACAGCAAGGAGATTTCCCTTAGATGAAGAAAGTTTTTTCATAGTGAAAGAATCCATTGATAACAGGGAAAGAGAAACACTTAGGCATATTTTATTAAACTATATGTACTCCAACAATAAGTAACGAAAGAAACCAAGAGTATAACTAAATAGAAAGGAAAATTGAAACAGCATCAGCCCTCTTATCTGCAGCAAAGTATGCTAGAAGATAACAGTACAATACTTTAAATAAGGGACAATTAGAATTTACATATGAAGTATACTATCATTTAAAACCCAAGGCACATAATATGAAAAATCTAAGAGCTGACTACCAATAATCTTCCTGAAAAAAATACAAATAATTTAATATAACCAAAAACAAAATTTAAGGAAGAAACAAATATAAGGAAAAACAGAGAACAACTAAAAGATAAAGCTTGTAGTTCAGTTTTTATAGCAATTGACAAATGACTCTTAACGTTAACTCAACTGCCAAGAAATTATTCATCAGCAATCAGAAATACAATGATGGAAAATGATGCAAATACACCCAAATCAATAGGAAGGATTCCAAAAAATCTTTAAGTGTTAATTGATGATGACTGCAGCCTGTTGTTTAAAGAGAAAGTATGCTAAAGAATTTGTCTGCTCTGGGAGATAGAGGAGACTCAAGTTCTGATTAATTCTAGATGCTGATAAAAGTCAACATCAGTATGCTATTATTAAATGCATAAATAAAAGTATTTATTTTCAAATTAGCATAACATGGACACTGTGTATTATTTCCCTTCTGCTTTGGCCCTAAAAATGTTCAGAGTCATAATTGTGATGTAGCTCAGAAAGTGTATGAGATCTTGAAACATGGCTTTTGTAAACTACTCTCATTCCTGACTCTATTTTACTTTTTCTGCCCTTTTTCCTTAATTTGTATTTCCAAATAAACAAAATGAGAAAAAATACATTGGCGAATGTGTGTATTTATGCACCTATTCACTATATACATGTGTTTGTGTGTGTTGGAGAAGGCAATGGCTCTCCACTCCAGTACTCTTGCCTGGAAAATCCTATGGACAGAGGAGCCTTGTAGGCTGCAGTCCATGGGGTCGCCAAGAGTCGGACACAACTGAGTGACTTCACTTTCACTTTTCACTTCCATGCATTGGAGAAGGAAATGGCAACCCACTCCGGTGTTCTTGCCTGGAGAATCCCAGGGACGGGGGAGCCTTGTGGGCTGCCGTCTATGGGGTCGCACAGAGTCGGACACGACTGAAGTGACTTAACAGCAGCAGTATGTGTGTGTATATCACCTTAAATTCTTTCTTGCCTAGGTAGGGATATAAAAAGCACAAATGTATCAATTTTTGATATATAATTTCCACTGACTAAAGGCAAGGAAGTTTAACCACATGACTATTTAATCTCCATTTTATTAATATAATCCAGAGATTATCTGGCCCAGAAATGTCTTAACTTTAAAATGGTTTACAAAGTCTATTCTTCTGAATATCAATGGCAGTTTCAAAATCTCTCTCATCCACATATATTGAATCTTATGTAAATTCAGTTATCTAAAATAAAAACTTTTAATATTCAAATATATTGGATAACTGTAGTAATCTTTTAAGAAAACAAAAAATCAAACCAAAACAATATTTGAAGCAAAAGAATGCATTAATAGCACAAACTCTTGAGTCAGACTGCCTGGGTTAACCTCAATTACTAGATGTGGCAACTTGGAAGTTACTTAAATTCTTTGTTCCTCAGTTTCCTTATCTGCAAAACGGGGTGGGGTGTGCTGATAAGAATGCTGTTGTAAGGATTCAATAAGATAATCATGAGAAACTCTTAAAGAATGCCAAAATAAATATTAGCTATAATTATTTAATAAAATATCTTCATGGAAAACATCTTTCCCAGAAACATGTTAGCATTCTATCACACAAATGATGATAAGTTTTGAGGGATCCAGAACAAAGTTCAGTCAGAACAGAATGAAGATTCTTTAGGAATAACAAGTAACCTAAACAAAAAATGACCACTTCAACTTTTTCTATTGCCATTCATTTTCTAAGCTGCTTATTCAACAGCTACCTAAAGGTTATAAATAAGCATTTGGTCAAAATTCTCCATCTGATAAGGTGACTAAATTTGTCAAAAATTTCCCAGGCATTATATGCCTAAAGAAACAGTACTAGTACATCTTATCCAGTTAAATCAAAGTTTCCCTTTAAACTTAGGCTTTCACAACTGATGGCTTCCAAGCTGTGTGTTTTGTTGCTATCATTCAGTTGCTAAGTCGCGTCTGCAGCCCTGTGGATTACAATACACCAGGCTTCTCTGTTCTCCACTAATTCCTCTTCAGTTTGCTGAAGCAGTCTCGTATCAACAGGTAAGAGGTGACTGTATGCAACTCTTCTTAATTCCACATCTCATATTTACCCTATGGGATTCAAGAAAGCATGGTGGTGGTTGGTTGTTTGTTTGTTTTTTCTTTCTTTTTTTCCTGGAGAGACTTTTGTTAAACATTACCAGCAAATCATAACCTCTAGTTTCAAAGAACCAGTCTTTGTGAAATCCCAGTTAACAGTGTCCACATGATCTTTTGCAATGCAACTTATTTTGAAAGCAGGTTATCAGAGGACACCCTGATTTGAATATACAAAAGAAATACAGTGCAAAAAAGAAAGTGTGTATCTATCTGTAATATTCTTACTTATAAACCTAGCTTTCTATTCTGGTTTAAAATTTTGAGCTTAAATCTGTTCAGATGAAACAGTAACTTCTGCAGTTATGTGGTTTGATGATTCCACATACTCAGTTAACTTGGAAATATTGATACATGATGTAAGTTCTCTTAGAAGTTCAGTCTGTTTTATTCAAAAAAGTTTAAATGCAGAATATTTTATTCTGCTCTGGAAATTTTATAAAGGTGTTTTGCCAAAAGCATTAAATACTTGATTCTACTTGTTAAGATTTGCAGGAACTGCTTTAAATTTATTATAAAAAATAACAGCAACAGCAACACATTTTCCCCTTTCATTAAGGTAGTGAAAAAAAGAACTTTAAGAGCTTTTCCATAAAAATGCTCTAAAATATTCCATTAAAATTAAAAGGCAACAGCCATTTCACACGTGGTCAGATTTAACTATTCAAAGTTATTTTCGGTATATCAGTCCCCTAAGACCAAACTACCTGAGAGTCCAGCTGTGTTCAAAGATCTCTAGAACCTAGCCTCCAGAGTTGGATATGGCTGATACAAAGGGTTATTAGACCAGAGAAGGGAAGAAGAATTTCAGGTGCAATATTAGTAACTTATTCCCTCCAATGTCTCAATTCATTATAGGTTTCTTAATGAAATAATCATCCTGCAATGATTAGGGAGAAATACACAACAGAGCAAGGAGCTTGGAACAAAAGCCCAATTCCAATATCGATAGCATGTGACCACATGTCGGCAGCGGTGAATTTAGAATCTTAACAGCAAACAATACTTCAAAGTGGTGGGAAATAGTAACATTTCAGTTGAAAGTTTATGCTTTCATGATTATCTAAATGCTACAATAACATGCGTACTTGTCTTTAAATATTATACTCTTTCTGGTATGGTTCTCCTTGCCTAGTTTTTATAGCAATACTTCTGCGTTTTAAATATGGTTCAAAACATTAGTTGCCACAGAGATACATAGTTTCCTGCATGAATAACTCATTAATGTAGTTCATAGTGTGGCCCATTATATGTATACTTAATTAGCCCTAGAATCGGATTGTTAAATACTTGTTTCAATGTCCTAAATATCAAGAAATGAATACCATATATTTTTCAGGAATTTATTATTGACTTTTGTATTTAAACCTTAACAGTCCTTGTTAGGTCTCCCAGAACCCCAACAAACTTTGAAATAACTTACGTTAGTACCAGATGCTGATATCCTTGGATTTTCATTTCGGGTAAAAAAGAGAGCTAGCTATATTTTTAAAAAGCTGGGGAAACGGTGGAGGTGGGGACAAATGACATATGATTAGAAAACATGGACACAAAGTATACAGTATCTAAATTAAGAAGCCAAAAGACTTGCCAATAAGTCTTGATTTCCAGTGTTAGAAAGAAGATATCCAGATGAGAGGTTTTTGGTTTGTTTGTTTGGTTTGTTTGTTTAGATTGAAATGAAAGTTCAGGGCTGAACACATTATATATTTGGGGTATCATTCTGACTTTTCCATTTACTCATTTGCCTGACCCTGAGGAAATCACTCAACTTCAGGTTATTTCTAGATTTCATTAGACTTCCTTTCAGGTCCATCAAAAAATGAGAAAACAAAAATAATGAATGATATTTTAATGATTTTATTTATACAAAAACAGTGCAAATTCTGAAAAAAATAGACCAATGACAACTTTCAAGTTAGGCCACTGCCTTTCCTCAAAATATTTCTATAAGGAGCTTCTCAGCCTCTGTGTTAGAATGATTTCTTAAGGTAAAGTATGGCTATAATGCAATTTCAAATGTAGGACCCCTTAGATTTCACACACACCTTGCTAGTAGGCCACTGGTTTTTCTTTCACAAGAATCAAGGAAAGGGCAATTTCTAGCCTACTTTCCTACACATTTACTATGAGCTCCACTCCATTTGTTGGAAAGCTGCCATACATTTATGAGAGCCCAAGGGATATTGTCATCTTTCCCTTACTCACTCCCACCACACTAAATGCCCTGGCAAGGTTGCTGCACCTGGACTCTGTATTCCCTACAGAGCACCTTGTTACCAAAATTATAGAAAACTTGGACTAAGTTCAGAGAAGAGCTACTAAAATGATTAAGTGACCGAGGGGACCAATTTATAAGAAACTCAGAAATGTTTGGTTAAGTGGTAATTACCCTAAAAAAAGTTGTGGTGGATCTGGTGTTAAGTTTGAATTCCAAACCATACTTGGCAAAAAGATCTCCTTTCAGGCCTCTACATTCAGAAATGCTCTGAAGAGGGGGCAGAATCTCCCTCTTGTTTGGCCCTCTGACCACTGCTTGGGTGGTATTCCCATTCAAGGGTAATGAACTCTACAAACACAGAAGGAAACACTACCAAAGCAGACAGCCCACTTAGAAAGGCTGAAGGATGCTTAAAGGAAAGTCTTCNACTTAGCGACTAAACATTTCTTGGTCAGATACATAAATAGAAAACAGCTTACAAATATTAAATAGATAATTTTATTTTATACTGTTCTTTCAGAAGGAGTCTAGGGTTTTCTCCCATTTTCCCTCCCCCAGATAAATTATTTACATATTTTTTCTTTATATTATTAGATTGCTTGTTATAAAACCCTGTTTCTGCCCCTCCTTGTTGGTAATTTTGTTTTTTAAACATCCCTTAGACTTAGTTACTTTAGAATGTTGAAGTGTAATGAAAAGGACACACCAGAATTTAGCTTGAGGAGCAATAACTTCTGTGTTGAGTGGTTGCTGTTTGACCTTGATAAGTCCATTGCAGTCTGTTTATAATTTCGTAACCACAGAAAGAAATGATACAGGGGCTGTGTAGTAGATTGAGAAGGCTGAGCAGGTTCTTGGCCTGATCTATCCCATAGGACAATGTGGGTCTAGCTTCACAGGAAGTCCAACCTTCATTCTGCCCAGTTTACAGATGTGTCAATGTAGTAATACTGTAACATGACTCTGCATGGAAGAAATTAAAGCAGCCACCTCACTGTATTTTGCTAATAAAGAGAGCATACCAGTGCCTACAGATTAGATATCTCATAGGAAAACTGAAGGTACTTTAATACCTTCATTAAGTAAAACCTAGTTGCATATTAATATATAATGTACCTTATATGTTAATCTAGTAGTTCTTAGACACACTGTAATTTAAATGATGAATATAAGGGATGCTGGTATATCCCAGTGGGAGCTTTTGTTTTACTGCTACTTAATTTTTTTTTAGTAAATTAGTTTAAAATTTTTAGTTTGTGTTACATCATTTAGGGGGAAAGAAAGTCGCAGTGTAACAACCGAAAACCAGAGAAACTGGATAAAATGAACGTGTTAAAGAATATTGCTTATTTCAGTTTTAAAGGAATTGCATTATTTTGAAGTGCTGGACAGTCTTCTTCATTTTAAGGGAAGACTCTCCCTGCTTTGGAGTCATGTGTTTTAATTCATTCTTGTCTTTTCTTTATTGGAGCCAAGTGTCTGGGTGGCAACTTTGGGTATAGTAAAAAAGTTTAAATAATTTTTGTTAGTTCACTTTTTTTCTTGAAGTGATTTTTTTCTTCATAGTGGACAAATGTTTCATATATAGTGCTTTAAGAAAGTAATTTACACATAAAGAGAGATTATGGTAAACATTATAAATCTTAGGCTATTAATTTAACGGCTTCCAAAAACAGTACCATTGGGTTCTGTGTAACTAAGATTTGCGGAAGGAGAACACATGTGTTTCACTGTTATGTGCTATCCAGAAAAATTACTTAATTCTCAACAGTGTATTGCATTTTTGTGTTATGTTAGGGGAAAATTTTATAACTAAGTAGTTTATTTTAAAATTTTCTTCCTTTGCTAACTGCCAACATCTGAACACTTGAATGAATACCAGCAGATTCATTTGTATACTGTGTTTTAAAATATTTATTTGCAGATGTTTATAGAACTCTTGAATTTTTTGATGTAAGTTGCTGAATCATATGTAAAGGCAAAATATATATTTAATAAGTGAAAAGTATTATTTTATTACTGAGTCTTATTTCCAAAGCAAATTTATTTTGTAGGTACTTCACTTGGAAAATTTTGCTTTGACTTAAAATGCACAAACAAATCTGTCTAGAGATCTGGTCACCTAAAAAACCTTCATGTTACCTTGACATGTAGGGGAATTTTAATTATAGGCCATAGCGTTTTTGCAAATCAATGTTGGTTTCCTGTTGAATCATCAAACCTACCTGTATGTACTTTAAAATTTAATGTTTTATTAGTAAACATTTTCAGCATTTTATCTCACTTTTTCTCTTCTCATTACATTTGAACTTAAATCCTGTCTTCCCCATTCCCAGTGGTCACAGTTTTACAGAGCAAAATATGTTTAGAAGTGGAAGATGTGACTTCTAAGTAAAAGGAATGTGTTTAGTAGCATCCATCTGCTGATCAAGTAGGCATTGGATCTGGTGCTAGAAAGTGAAATGGCTTGTAGGTATAAAAGCATTTTNCCCAGTGGTCACAGTTTTACAGAGCAAAATATGTTTAGAAGTGGAAGATGTGACTTCTAAGTAAAAGGAATGTGTTTAGTAGCATCCATCTGCTGATCAAGTAGGCATTGG
The DNA here is from genome assembly GCA_006410875.1 of Neotragus pygmaeus. Taxonomy (NCBI): domain Eukaryota; kingdom Metazoa; phylum Chordata; class Mammalia; order Artiodactyla; family Bovidae; genus Neotragus; species Neotragus pygmaeus. The sequence goes on from SJYV01025233.1 coordinate 1,805,420, forward strand.
ATCTGGTGCTAGAAAGTGAAATGGCTTGTAGGTATAAAAGCATTTTATCAGTGTAAGTCAAGAAGAAAACTGTGAACTTCCAATGTTTTTTAATATCAAAACTGTGTTCCAAAGTGGGTGTTCATTTGCTGAATTTGTGTAATGTTATCATCTATGATGTGTAAGCTCATGCTGATATGAGAGAGAAATTTTCAACATGAAGACATCAGTTCCTGTAGCCTATTTTTAACATTAAGACATTTTTGAAAACAAATATCATCTTAGAAACTGTATTTTTAAGTGCAAATAAATCAGCCTTTCTTGAAAGTCATGTTTTATTTTTCATTCCTTAGTATTACAGAATACTCTGCATTATTAGATGTGTGTTTAAGTTGCTGGATACTCTTGGAATTCTTTATTTTCATATTGCTTTGCTGGTTTACCTACAATGTGCAATTGAATTGTTATTTAAATAAATTACACTTGATAGAATTAAAGTCTTCTGGTTGGTCTACATGTGAAAGATGTGTATAGCACCTGTTTTGCTGATATTTAATTGTAGTGTGATGTACACATGAATGTTTGTTTCTTGGTAAGATGTTTTTATTTATAGCTGATTTATAGTATTACGTTAGTTTCAGGTGTACAACATGGTGATTCAGAATTTTAAAGGTTATACTCCACTTATAGTTATTATAAAATATTGGCTATATTCCTTGTGCTGCATAATATATCCTTGTGGTTTATTTTATATATAGAAGTTTGTATCTTTCAATCTCCTATCCCTATCTTTCCCCTGCCTGCTTCCTTTTCCCCACTGGTAACTAGTAGTTTGTTCTCTATTTGTGAATCTGTTTCTTTACTGTTATATTCACTAGTTTGTAGTATTCTTTAGATTCCATATGTAAGTCATATCATATAGGATTTGTCTTTCTCTTTCTGACGTATTTCATCAAGCATAAGACTCTCCAAGTCGATCCATGTCGTTGCAAATGGCAAGATTTCATTTCTTATGGCTGAGTAGTATCCCATCTTGTGTGTGTGTGTGTGTGTGTGTGTGTGTGTGTATACACATCTTCTGTATCCGTTTATCAGTTTTTGGACACTTGCTTCCATGTCTTGATTGTTGTAAATAATGTTGCTATGAACATTGGAGTGCATGTATCTTGTTGAATTAGCATTTTAATTTTCTTTGGATATATACCCAGGAGTGTAGTCGCTGGGTCATATGATAATTTTATGTTTAGCTTTTTGAGGAATCTTCAAACTGTTTTCCACGGTGGCTACACCAATTTACATTCCCACCAACAATACAGGAAGGTTTGCTTTTCTCCACATTCTTGCTAACATTTATTTGTGTTCATTTTGATGATAGTTATTCAGATAGGTGTGACCTGATATCTCTTTGTGATTTTGATTTGCATTTCCCTGATAACTAGCAGTGTTTAGCATCCTGGTAAGACTTTTTCAAAAAGCCTTTACAGGCATGTGTAAAGCCCTTCATAGTGCTATGTTCTTGGGTGAACACTGAGCATGCAGTAGTAAATGGATGATACAGTTATCTTGAAGGGGGGATTGCCTTCTCGTTCATTTTTTTATAATCTGTTTTGTAGTTCAGAGATTTAGATCAGCTGCTAGTATGTCCAATTTAAGGAGGAATCTTTAGCATTTGTGTTTCACAGTAGAAAAAAATTGGTCTCTGGAAATCAGGTCTGTATTTGAGACTGAACTTATCTAGGAAGTGACATGTGATCTCCTCCCCAACAACTGAACTTCTCTGGACGTTGCCTAACACCTCTGTAAAAAGGGGTTGATTTTGCTGCCTCATTCAGCTCTAGGGAGGATCAGAGGAGGAGGTAGGTGAGAACCAGGGCTAATTCAGCATCAAATGGCTGCTTCTACTCCTTCTCTGGATAAGTTAGTGAGTGAAACTGAAGTTGCTCAGTCGTGTCCGACTTTTTGTGACCCCATGGACTGTAGCCTACCAGGCTCCTCCGTCCATGGGATTTTCCAGGGAAGAATACTGGGGTGGATTGCCATTTCCTTCTCCAGGAGATATTCCCAACCCAGGAATTGAACATGGGTCTCCAGCATTGTAGGCAGATGCTTTACCATCTGAGCCACCAGGGAAGTCCTGGATGAGTTAGAGCAAGCTAAAATCTGTCACAAACCAGGTGTTCCTGCCAGAGGGTGGCTTTTCCTGCCATGATTCAGTAACCCAGGTTCTTTCAGTCTTGTGGCTCTGCCGTCTTCTATGCATGGCTGCTAAGGTCACTTTCTTTAGCATCAAGCTGCCGAAGGGGAAGAAGTATGGAGGATGGTATGAGGGGCTTGGTGTATATCATCTTCTGCATGTTCTTATTCTGTTGGCTAGAGCTCAGTCACCTTGACTTACCTAATGACAAGAGAGGCAGAGAAATGTGGTCTAGCTGTGGGCTCACAGAGAACGGGAAGTGGTGTGTGGGCAGCGGTCAGCCTGTCTCTGCCACATCCCCATTTAGGCTGTATCCACCATGGTTTTCCCAATGTGTCCTTGCTTTCATGTCGGTCTTTTGGTTTTTGGTTTGAGCAGTTTGATGGGTTTGGGGATGCGTTAGTTACAGCTCTTTGGGTTGAAAGTAAAGAAACCAACTTGAGCTACTTAGGGTAAAAACAAAAACTTGAGATGTAATATATCTAGACAGATATATTTAGATAGATAAAGGGGGTCTCGTGGAACCTAGGGGAAGGAATACGGAAAATCCTCAGGAAGTATTTGAATTCAAATTAGAATAGCTTTAGACTCTTTTTTTTTTTTTTTGCTGTCTTACCTGGTCATCCACTTCCTTTTCAGAAGATGAACCTCTGTTTGTGGTTCACAGGCTACATGATGAGAGGGAGATGTCCGTTAACAAAGGATTATTTTTCCCTTGTGCTCCGTCTCTCTTGCAGGTCAGTGAAGGATCCACCCCACATTGTCCTCTTCCAAGGCCCTGAGCTATTGGAATCTTTGCCTTCTGGTATAAGAAGGGAAGGGAGCATGGTATATAAGAGGAATTGGTTCTAGGGCATCAGTTGTGTGGTGACAGATGGTATCTAGACTTAGGGTGGAGATCATTTTGTAGTGTATACAAAGATTGAATTGTTATGTTTTACACTTGACATTAATATAATATTATGTACTATCTTTACCTCAATAAAAAATAATGCCTCTACCTGGAACTTTGAACCTATTTCACGTTCAAAGCAAATCACAGAGCTTTACCTAACTTCAGCAGGGTGGAAAATTGCAGTCCTGTACTGTGCTTGAAAGGAGAAATACCAGAAATAGTTGTAGTAACCACCGTGGTGTAGATTCTTGGTTCACTCTCCTTCCTGCACACAAACTCATTTCTGCCCCAAAGGAGATAAGCCCATCCAGTGTGGCATATTCATGACGTGCTCTGTGGTTTCTTTCTTTCAAATCCAGATGCGCCTCTGATTCATCTGGAGACCATGAACTAAAAGCTTATTTGCCCTCTAAATTCCCTGGTGGCTCGGACGGTAAAGCGTCTGTCTACAATGCAGGAGACCCGGGTTCAATCCCTGGGTTGGGAAGATCCCCTGGAGAAGGAAATGGCAATCCTATTGCCTGGAAAATCCCATGGACAGAGGAGCCTGGTAGGCTACAGTCCATGGGGTCACAAAGAGTCGGACACGACTGAGCGACTTTACTTCAAGCACAGTTTATATACTGGTTGAAAAGAGGCAGGATCATCGCAATAAACACTGCCATTCTGAAAATGAAAAGCGGAGTGTGGGAAACACAAAGCAAACACTGTCGCAATTCTAAAATCCTGTCCTTTGAGGCTCCTACCTTGGGAATGGAGATGCTTCTTGATTAGACCTTGTTCCCATTTCCTGAGAGGAGGGCCCTCGTCCACGGTTCTCTGGGGCATCTGCCTTCACCTTCTGAGAGAGCATCATCGTCCATAATTTTTTGGCCACATCCGCAGTGACCATCAGGGATATTGCCCTCTTAGGAACCGAGCAAGTTTCTCAACCCTTTCCTGCCCCATGTTGGGACCAAAGAATCACTCTATCAAAAAGTCACATCTCTTTCAGTGCAGGTAATTGTTTGGCAGGACAGTTCTCTCAAAAATTTAGTGTGCTTTTTATCAATTTGACTCATCACCAAAGTATTTCTAAGACATTCTTTTCAGGGACTTCCCTGGTGGTCCAGTGGCTGAGATTCCACACTCCTGATGCAGGGGTTCCAGATTTGATCCCTGGTCAGGAAACTATATCATGCATGCCACAACTAAGACCCAGCAAAGCCAAATAATAAACATTAAGACATTTTTCTCATTTCCATATCCAACCTCCCTTGACTTAATTGACTAAACATATTAATAATATTGATGTGAGTCAATACCGTCTCGGGAATTGATTTCTGTATTCATCAGAATGGGCTTGGATATGCCATAATAACAACCAACCAACTAACCAATTCTCAGCCGCTTAAAATAACAGTAGTTTGTTTCTTGCTCATGCTGTATGTGTATTTTAGGTCAATAGTGAACCCTGTTCACTATTGTAGAGGCCATTGGAACCCTCACCATCTAGAATGATACTCGTCACTATGGTAAATTACACACCGACTTTTTTTTAACACCTTCATTGAGCTATAACTTAAATACTATACAGTTTACTCCTTTGAAATATACAATTCTAAATTTAGTAAATGTACAATTTTGTGTCACCATCACCACAGTCTGATTTTGGAACATTTCTGTCACCTCAAAATTTTCCCCTTGCCAATTTGCTGTCAGTCCCTACCCCTATAACCTCCTGGCCCCAGGGAAACATTGACATACGTGTCTCAAAAAGCTGGAATCAAACAAAATATAGTCTTTGATTTCTGGTTTCTTTCACTTAGCATTATGTTTCTGAGATTCACCCATGTTGGATATATTTGTGCTTTATTCTTTTCAATTGTTGACTTGTTTTCCATTGTATGAATTTACTATGTGTCAGTTATCCCGTTGGTAGACATTGGATTGCTTCTAGTTTTGACTTTCAGGAACAACAGCACTGCGAACATTTACATACAAGTCTACGTGTGTACATAAGTTTTCATTTTCCTGGGCAGATGCCCTGGGATGGATTTCCTGGATTATAGGTAAGTGTAGGCTTAACTTTTTAGGAAACTGCCTATATTCCAATGTACTTTGCCATTTTACATCCAACAGCAATGTGTGCAGGTTCCCGTTTCTTTACATCCTCAACACTTCTTGATGATGACATTCTTAATTTTAACCATTTTGATACATGTGAAGTGGTGTCTCATTGTAGTTTCGATACATATTTTTAAGTTGAGCAATAATTCACATAGAATTTGTTATCTCAAAGTCCACAATTTTCTGTATATAGTGTAATGTTTTTTTTCGTATATTCATTGTTATACACTCATCCCCACCATCAATTCTAGAACATTTTTATCACTCTAGAAAGAAACTTTGTACCCATCAGTCAGTCCTGATTCTCTCCTCTCATCTCCTGGCAATCACTGATCTAATTTCTATCTGCAAGGATTTGTAAAATCTGAACATTTCATATTAATAGAATCATATGTGACCTTCGATGTCTGGCTCTTTGCTTACCATGTTTTCAAGTTTCATTCATGTCGTAGCATGTAATAGTATTTCATTCATTTCTGTGGCTGAGTAGTACTCCATTGCATAAATATACTATGTTTCTCCCCCTCTGTTCACTAGTTGAGAGACGTTTGAGATATTTCCACTTTTTGGCTTTTATGAATAATGGTGCTATGAACATGCAAGTACATGTTTTTGTGTGAACAAATAGAGAATTTATGGGTAATAAGTCTAAGTTTAACTTTGCGGGGAACTGCCAAACTGTTTTCCAAAGTAGTTGTATTATGTTACATTCCTTCAGTCAACATATGAGGGTTCCAATTTCTTAGCATCTTCACCAACAACTTTTATTTTCCAGCTTTTGGTCATAGCAGTCTTAGTGGAGATGGAATGGTATCTCATTGTGACTTTTTTGATATGCATTTCTCAAATGACTCATGATGGTGGGTGTTTTTTCTTATGTCCATTGGCTCTTTGTATATCTTCTTTGATGGAAACATCTATTCATATTTTTACCCCTTTAAAAATTTGGTTATTTGCCTTTTCATTTTTTGGTTGTAAGAGTTCTTTATTTATTAAGGATGCTAGACTTTTACCAGATATATATATGATTAGTAAATATTTTCTCCTATTTGATGAGTTGTCTTTTTCTTTTGTTGATGGTGTCCTTTGACACACAAAGGTTTACTTCTTATGAGGTTTAATTTATTGGGTTTTTTTCCTTTGGTTCTTTATGACTTTGGTGTCATAACTAAGACATCATGGCCTAATCCAAGTCTGCAGAGATTTGCTCTTACTTTTTCTTCTAAGAATTTTATAGCTCTTAGATTTTGGTGTTTAACCCATTTGAATTAATTTTTGTGTATTGTATGAGATAGATTCAACTGCATTCTTTTGCATGTGGATATTCAGTTGTCCTTGCACCATTTGTTGAAAAGCACACTGGCTTTTTTTTTTTTAATCGTGGTACAAGTCACATAATGTAAAACATACTATTTTAATCATATTTAGCTATACAGTTCAGTGACACTAAGTACATTACAATGTTGTGAAACTCTCACCATCATCTGTCTCTCAAGTTTTCACTTTCCTAAACTGAAACTCTGTCCCCATGAAATACTAAAACCCCATTCCTCCCCTACCCCTAACCCCTAGCATCTACCAATGCGCTTTCTGATTCTATGAATTTGTCTATTCTAGGTATCCTGTATAGGTGAACAGATGTGTAACACAATAGGTGACTGCACCTAATGTATATTGGAATACATTGTTCAGGTTTACTTAATATATGTTCTACAAACAGATTGTACCTTTTCCCCCCCATGCTGTACCATAGGCTTTCATTAGTTATCTCTTCTATACATAGTAGTGTATATATGTCAATCCCAATCTCCCAGTCTATCCAACCCTTCCTTTCCTCCCTTGGTGCTCTATATTTGAAGCACACTGGCTTTTAAAGCTTTCACCCAGAACTTTCATACATATCCTTTCCCATGTTTTGTTGGTCTAGGCAAGTCATGTGGTTTCACACAGCTTCAAACGGACAGGTAAGTACACTTCTACCACATGCGTCCATAGTTCCAAGTTTAAGTGTCATGGTTCTAGCCACACAGATGACTGGTTCTCTCAGTCCAGGTTCCAAGTCCCGCAGGGGGAGTTTTTATTGGCCTAGCTTGGAAGGAGTGCTGACTGTCCCCTCACACAATTGTGATCCAGGAAACATACTCATTTGGAACAAACATGGTGGCTGAAAGTTTGGCCCTATAGACTGGTGAGTGGGACACTTAAGGAGAAGGGATCATTATAAAGTTATATTTATCTAACTAAGTCAAATATTGTCTATGGGTCTTACGTAATTCTGATTTAAGTTACTTAAAAATTGATGTATAAGTGTAAGTTCCCTGATTGTACTTTTGTTGAACAAATAATTTATTGAGGCCCTGCTATTTCTTTCAGATACTGTTCTAGCTACTTGGGAAATATTAGTGAATACAACAGAGTTTCACCTTCATCTAGCTTATATTCTAATGGGATGAGACAAATAGTAATGTGATAAATAAATTATATAGTATAGGGATTGACAATTTAAGGCCTACAAGCCAGCTGCCCATTTTTGTAAATGAAGTGTTACTAGCAAATAGCCACACTCATTTACTTACATACTATCTGTGGCTGCTCTCTCACCACAGTGGCAGATTTGAATCTGCCACAGAGACCTTAAGGCCCACACACTTAAAATATTTACTGTCTGGCCTTTAAGAGGACATTTGCTGACCCTGGNATATCCAGATGAGAGGTTTTTGGTTTGTTTGTTTGGTTTGTTTGTTTAGATTGAAATGAAAGTTCAGGGCTGAACACATTATATATTTGGGGTATCATTCTGACTTTTCCATTTACTCATTTGCCTGACCCTGAGGAAATCACTCAACTTCAGGTTATTTCTAGATTTCATTAGACTTCCTTTCAGGTCCATCAAAAAATGAGAAAACAAAAATAATGAATGATATTTTAATGATTTTATTTATACAAAAACAGTGCAAATTCTGAAAAAAATAGACCAATGACAACTTTCAAGTTAGGCCACTGCCTTTCCTCAAAATATTTCTATAAGGAGCTTCTCAGCCTCTGTGTTAGAATGATTTCTTAAGGTAAAGTATGGCTATAATGCAATTTCAAATGTAGGACCCCTTAGATTTCACACACACCTTGCTAGTAGGCCACTGGTTTTTCTTTCACAAGAATCAAGGAAAGGGCAATTTCTAGCCTACTTTCCTACACATTTACTATGAGCTCCACTCCATTTGTTGGAAAGCTGCCATACATTTATGAGAGCCCAAGGGATATTGTCATCTTTCCCTTACTCACTCCCACCACACTAAATGCCCTGGCAAGGTTGCTGCACCTGGACTCTGTATTCCCTACAGAGCACCTTGTTACCAAAATTATAGAAAACTTGGACTAAGTTCAGAGAAGAGCTACTAAAATGATTAAGTGACCGAGGGGACCAATTTATAAGAAACTCAGAAATGTTTGGTTAAGTGGTAATTACCCTAAAAAAAGTTGTGGTGGATCTGGTGTTAAGTTTGAATTCCAAACCATACTTGGCAAAAAGATCTCCTTTCAGGCCTCTACATTCAGAAATGCTCTGAAGAGGGGGCAGAATCTCCCTCTTGTTTGGCCCTCTGACCACTGCTTGGGTGGTATTCCCATTCAAGGGTAATGAACTCTACAAACACAGAAGGAAACACTACCAAAGCAGACAGCCCACTTAGAAAGGCTGAAGGATGCTTAAAGGAAAGTCTTCGAAATCGTGAAGAACAAGCCTGGGCTGTGAAGGGCCAGTTCTTCCATCCTTGTTAAGCCCCTATGCACACCCCACAGCCAATCTCTGCTTTATGGGTAGTACTATTTAGTAAGAGCTGCTGACTGACCCCAAGCGTGCAAGTCTGCCTAAAATACACTGCTGGGTACGTTGACTCCTTTAGGGATGACAGTTTCCACTTAGCCAAAGAGGAAAAATCTAAAAACACCTGTAACAGTTAAGGAGGCTGAAAGAGATAATTCCTCATAGCAGCATTCCCCAAAATGTCTTCCAGGTGATGTTACTGTGGGTTATATATATTAATAATAAAAAAGAAAAGAGCTTAAAACTGGAATAAACAAAGTTAAGCCTTGTGTCTATGTACTTGATGTGTTTGTTAACAGTAACACCTCTCAAAGTCATTAATATGTCAGAGTCTATTGTGTCTCACTAAGAGGGGCAGTTTATACTAGTTCCCAAATTCAAATTGAGAATGCAGTGTCTCACTCCTTAAGTACAGATTCTCTGTATTCACAGCCACTTCCATAATGCCATGTAAAATATAACACCCAGTTGGCTTAGTGGTAAAGAATCCGCCTGCCAGTGCAAGAAAGACAGGAGACATGGGTTCAATCCTTGGGTTGGGAAGGAGGAGGAAATGGCAATCCACTTCGGTATTCTTGCCTGGAAAATTCCATGGACAGAGGAGCCTGGGTGAGTCAGACATGACTGAGCATACACACTCGCTCAGTAAATAAATAATGAAATGAATCAGCCTAGGCTAGAGCACAAATCTTAAATCCCAACGCACTCCTCTTTCCACTACACTGATGTTCTAGCTACACTTAGCTTACATGAATTACATGAATCTTTTTATCCTATATTGACAAAATGAAATTTGATTACCAGAAGTAGATTGACCACCTGAGGCTATTAAAGCTCAAGCTTGAGGGCCTTCCACTTGCTTGAGACTTCCATGTCCTTGAAAGTAAGGAGAAAACTAAATAAGCTTCCCACAAAACTAAATAAGCTTCACGTCTTACAAAACTTGCTGTTCCATGTAAGATGAAAATAGTTCAGTAGGTTTTCACTAAATGTGATTGAGATAGCTGAACTTGAATTACTGATGATATGACAGACGAAAATTCACTTTAGCTTACTCTCAGGACACCTTTGAGAGAGAAGTATTCATCCTTCTGTGTGGGTAAAATGTAGACTCTGATAATAACTAAACGTAGATTCATTACCTCTAAATGCTTCGCAAGTACATTAGCTTAAACAATCTTGCTTTTTAGAATTCCTCTTAGGACATTCATCACATCTCTACTATTCTTTTTATTTATTTTTTTTAAGCACCTTACCCAATAGTCTTCCTTCTGCTCTCCCCACCTCTCAATATTTTAAGACATGCACAGCCACTTTGAAATCATCACATTGTAAATATCACCATGGTTGGAATTTCTTCTGAAGACCATCTGAAGTTTCTGCATCATTTTTTTCCCATGAGTAGGGACTGACATCTTTAAACTTGAATCTGTGGTAGTGCAATTTGGCATTCCACTTCAATTCTTGAAAAGCTTCATTTATATTGATCTTGTCTTTTGGAATTTCCTGCAGGCTGCCTCAGATAAAATAATTTCCAGCCCAGTCTTCCTCTTGTGTGTTCTCTGGTTTGACATTATGCCTTCAAAATCAAATCTTATTATTTAACACAAAACAAAAACACCTTATTACAGAATATTAAATCAGTAACGTTAACAAACTGACTTTGGTGATTCACTTTTACCATGATTGATAAACCAGTGTTTGAGCTTTGACTATTGATAGTCAAAGCTTTGCAAATTTCTTCCAGACTGTCCATAATTTAGCAAGATACTCTAACAACCACATGCACACAAATCACTCTCCAACCACTTGTGTCTTAGACCAAGTCCATGCTTTACTCTCTCATTCTTTAAGATACAGCCAAAATTACAAAACTAAGCCTGAGCACAAAGGCCAAACATTTTACCTTCCTGTTTTCTTCCCATTATCTTCCTGAGCTGGTGACTATGAAAATACGCTAAGCCCGAAATAACTGTTGGGTGCTGCCAGCTCAGTCTCAGTCATTTCCAAGCCAAATGGGACTTGACAGACCTTTATAAGTTGTAGTGTTTGTAAATATCCAAGGAAATTACTTCATTCAGTCAATTATTTCTAGGGAAAGCTGGCAGAATAATGTAGTAATTAAACTGAAGACTAAACAGGAGAGCTATTTTGCTCAGAAGTTCTAGTTAATGCTTTCAATGCATTTTCATTTCTCAAAAATGCTTGCAGAGGTAGTGTAATGAAAAAGAATAGCTTTTTCATTGAGAAACATATTTAAAATATTCCAGTGAAGAGAACATATGGAAAAGGAAAGAGAAAGCTTTCCAGTATCTTATTAGATTCAATATTGATTTCTTATTATAAGGTAAGGAATTCTGAAATCAAAAAACAGCTGTATTCAAATGCAAACAGAAAAGACGTTCCAAAGTCAGGACATCTTGTGGTCAAGACTCAACTGCCTTTGTGCTAGTCTTCATAGTGAATATGTTGTCTGCAACTTATTTTTTGCCCTCTGGCCCTTCTTTGGCTCCTCCAATTGGCCACCTGCATGCTTTGATTTGGGGCTTCCCTGGTGGGTCAACAGTAAAGAATCTGCCTGTAATACAGGAGACGCGGGTTCGATCCCTAGTCCAGGAAGATCTCCTGGAGAAGGAAATAGCTACCTACTCCAGTATTCTTGCCTGAGGAATCCCATGGACAGAAGAGCCACGTGGGCTACCAGTCCATGGGGGCGCAAAGGAAGAGTTGGACTTAGCAACTGAACAACAACAACAATGTAGCCATAAACAGCATACTTTCCCACATTAGCTCTCCTAGCTGCCTAATGCTTATACACTTGGAGATACACAACAGTTCTCATACAAAGTAATAATAAGAACCCAAAACCAATGGAAAGAACTCTGAATGCTTCCTAAAGGAAAGTGTAAGCCATTAAATTACTTGAAGCACTTCATTTTTAAAAGTCTTTTGCATACAGATAACTACCATCTTTCCTAATACCTGATGCCACGAATACAAAGGTTTAAAAAAGAGAGAGAAGCTGTTACATCGTCTGTAACAATTGAAAGAATGAGGTGGGAGAAGCTGGCAAAAATCATGACTGGCTAAGGGAAAGGAAGCCAGAAAATTCCAAGATTGAGTGAAATTGGGAGAGTTAATGACTAAAAAGTGCTTCTGTTGCACTTCACAAACATTTCTCATTTCTCTTTGTCAGTATACATGATATTTCCTTTACTAAAGATTCCTCTGGATGAATAAGCATACTCTTTAAAATGCAAATAACATGGGATTAAGAACTCTCAGTCATTCACATTCTGCTCATATAAACTACATAACAATTTAATGAGATATATGCCACGGTTCTTTATAAACTGAGGAATACTATAAAATCAGAATGACAAGGTAGGTAAGAAAATAGATTCTAGAGACACATTGTCTGAGTTTAAGTCTTACCTCTGTCATCAACAAACTATGCAGGGCTTCCCAGGTGGCCCCAGTGGTTTAGAACCTGCCTGCCAATGCAGGCGACCTAAGAGATGCTGGTTCCATCCTTGAGGCAGAAAGATCCCCTGGGGCAGGGTATGGCAACCCACGCCAGTATTCTCTCCAGGAGGATCCCATGGACAAGAGAAGCCTGGTGAGCTATGATCCATAGGGTCACAAAGAGTTGAACATGACTGAAGCAACTTAGCACATACACATAAGAGGCTATGCAAGTTTGGGTAACTCAAAATTTCTTGGTGCTTCAGTGTTCTTGTCTACAAAACAGGAATAACAGTTGAATGCACGCTACAATGTTGAAAGATTTAAATTAGTTAATATACATAAAGCATTTAAAACAGTGCTGAGACTTGCACTGTTGACCAAAATGGAGTAAGAGGGATTGAATTTTTGTTCTCTCCTAAAACAACCACAAACAAACAGAATATATGAAACAATGATTTTCCAGACATAAGTAATGAAAGATAGTTATCCCTGAGACATGGGAAACAAATGAAGCAAGCCCTATGACTGCCACCATTTAATTCCTTAAGAGAGTTCCCAGGCTACCACATGGGGTAGGGGAGAGAGGAGAATCCAAGCAAAGCCAGCTGGACTCCCTGGGTTGAGAAGATGAAGTTCAGGATACCAGAAGAGAAAGAGCTGAACAGGAAAGGAATGATGGAGATCAGCAGAGGGTCCTCTGAAAAATGCAGCAGAGCAGTGATCAGCACGTGCGTGTGAGGAAACTACGTGAGGCCAGGGAAAGAACTATCCAAAAGCATCCGAGAATACAGTATACAGTACCCCCAAAGGACAAGGAATAGGGAATATTGCCCCCAGTCAGACTGGAAAACCTTTGTAATTCACAGAGTACTTGGTATTCAAAAGATTCTTGCCTCACTAGTAGGAAATTAGTCTTTAGTAAACATTTCTCTGGTCATGTCTAACAAATTTTAAAAGATATAAGCCTCAAAAACATAAAACTGTCTCCAAGTAACTTAACTTCATCTCAGAACAAAGTTCAAAAATATTTACAGGAAAACAAAAACAGATAACACCCAACATAAAATTCACATCTTGAATCAGGTTGAAGATTACCAGGCATACAAAGAAGACAGAAAATATGAATCATATTTAAGAAAAGAATTAATCAATTGCAACTGATCCAAAACTAATACAGATGTTGAAATCAGCAGACAATAACATTAACATTTATCACAGCTGCTAAGTTGCATCAGTCGTGTCCGACTCTGTGCGACCCCATAGACGGCAGCCCACAAGGCTCCGCCGTCCCTGGGATTCTCCAGGCAAGAACACTGGAGTGGGTTGCCATTTCCTTCTCCAATGCGGGAAAGTGAAAAGTGAAAGTGAAGTCGCTCAGTCGTGTCCAACTCTTTGCAACCCCATGGATTGCAGCCCACTAGACTTCTTTGTCCATGAGATTCTCCAGGCAAGAGTACTGGAGTGGGTTGCCATTGCTGTATTTCACATGTCCAAAAAGTTAAGGAGAGACACCAAAGATATAAAAAGCTCCACACAGAACATCCAGAGAAGAAAACTACAATATTTTTGATGGGATTAGTAGAAGGTTAGACTCCGGAGAAGCAAATATTAGTGAATTTGAAGCATAACAATAAAACCTATACAAAACAAAGCAAAAATGGGGAGAAACCCATGTTAAAAAATAAAAACAGTATCAGGTGAACTGTAGGAAGATTTCAACTGGCTAACAAATGTGTAATTGAAGCCCCAAAAGAAGAGAGCTGGGAGGACAGAAAATATATTTTAAGAAATAATAGTAGTCTATTCTTTTTTATTACCAAGTAGTATTCCACCACATAGATATAAAACAACTTGTTTACCCAGTCATCAAGCAATAGACATTGGGATCGTTCCCAGTATTTGGCCTAATGTGAATGAACCTCTTCTGTATATTCAAGTAAAAAAAAATAACGGGTAAAATAAAGACTTATTTATATATGCAAAAGCTGAAAGAATTCACCAAGAGTCATCCTATACTGTTATAGTAGGCAGAAGGAAAATTATGTCTGATGCAATTATGGATCTGCACACAGGAATGAAGAGTACAGAAAGTTGTATCTGTATGAATAAACATAAGACTTTCTTATTTAAATCTTCTAAAGAAATAATTGTTAAACAAAAATAACAATAATACATTGTGAGGTTTATAACATGTATTAGTTAAATGCTTGAAAATAACAGCAAAGTCCAGAAGGAGAATAAATATTTGGAAGTTTCTTTTATGTAAAGTGGTATGATACCACATGAATGTCAACTGTGATGAGTTAAAGATATATACTCTGATTTTAAAGCAATCACTGAAAAAATAAAGCAGAATTATAGCTAGTAACTCTCACATCCATACATGACCACTGGAAAAAGCAGAGCCTTGACTAGATGGACCTTTGTCGGCAAAGTAATATCTCAGATATGCAGATGACACCACCCTTATGGCAGAAAGTGAAGAGGAACTAAAAAGCCTCTTGATAAAATCGAAAGAGAGTGAAAAAGTTGGCTTAAAGCTCAACATTCAGAAAACGAAGATCATGGCATCTGGTCCCATCACTTCATGGGAAATAGATAGGGAAACAGTGGAAACAGTGCCAGACTTTATTTTGGGGGGCTCCAAAGTTACTGCAGATGGTGATTGCAGCAATTAAATTAAAAGACACTTACTGCTTGGAAGGAAAGTTNTGAAAAGTGAAAGTGAAGTCGCTCAGTCGTGTCCAACTCTTTGCAACCCCATGGATTGCAGCCCACTAGACTTCTTTGTCCATGAGATTCTCCAGGCAAGAGTACTGGAGTGGGTTGCCATTGCTGTATTTCACATGTCCAAAAAGTTAAGGAGAGACACCAAAGATATAAAAAGCTCCACACAGAACATCCATAGAAGAAAACTACAATATTTTTGATGGGATTAGTAGAAGGTTAGACACCGGAGAAGCAAATATTAGTGAATTTGAAGCATAACAATAAAACCTATACAAAACAAAGCAAAAATGGGGAGAAACCCATGTTAAAAAATAAAAACAGTATCAGGTGAACTGTAGGAAGATTTCAACTGGCTAACAAATGTGTAATTGAAGCCCCAAAAGAAGAGAGCTGGGAGGACAGAAAATATATTTTAAGAAATAATAGTAGTCTATTCTATTACCAAGTAGTATTCCACCACATAGATATAAAACAACTTGTTTACCCAGTCATCAAGCAATAGACATTGGGATCGTTCCCAGTATTTGGCCTAATGTGAATGAACCTCTTCTGTATATTCAAGTAAAAAAAAATAACGGGTAAAATAAAGACTTATTTATATATGCAAAAGCTGAAAGAATTCACCAAGAGTCGTCCTATACTGTTATAGTAGGCAGAAGGAAAATTATGTCTGATGCAATTATGGATCTGCACACAGGAATGAAGAGTACAGAAAGTTGTATCTGTATGAATAAACATAAGACTTTCTTATTTAAATCTTCTAAAGAAATAATTGTTAAACAAAAATAACAATAATACATTGTGAGGTTTATAACATGTATTAGTTAAATGCTTGAAAATAACAGCAAAGTCCAGAAGGAGAATAAATATTTGGAAGTTTCTTTTATGTAAAGTGGTATGATACCACATGAATGTCAACTGTGATGAGTTAAAGATATATACTCTGATTTTAAAGCAATCACTGAAAAAATAAAGCAGAATTATAGCTAGTAACTCTCACATCCATACATGACCACTGGAAAAAGCAGAGCCTTGACTAGATGGACCTTTGTCGGCAAAGTAATATCTCAGATATGCAGATGACACCACCCTTATGGCAGAAAGTGAAGAGGAACTAAAAAGCCTCTTGATAAAATCGAAAGAGAGTGAAAAAGTTGGCTTAAAGCTCAACATTCAGAAAACGAAGATCATGGCATCTGGTCCCATCACTTCATGGGAAATAGATAGGGAAACAGTAGAAACAGTGCCAGACTTTATTTTGGGGGGCTCCAAAGTTACTGCAGATGGTGATTGCAGCAATTAAATTAAAAGACACTTACTGCTTGGAAGGAAAGTTATGACCAACCTAGACAGCATATTCAAAAGCAGAGACATTACTTTGCCGACTAAGGTCCGTCTAGTCAAGGCCATGGTTTTTCCTGTGGTCATGTATGGATGTGAGAGTTGGACTGTGAAGGCAGAGCGCCAAAGAATTGATGCTTTTGAACTGTAGTGTTGGAGAAGACTCTTGAGAGTCCCTTGGACTGCAAGGAGATCCAACCAGTCCATTCTAAAGGAGATCAGCCCTGGGTGTTCATTGGAAGGACTGATTCTAAAGCTGAAACTCTAATACTTTGACCACCTCATGCAAACAGTTGATTCATTGGAAAAGACTATGACGTTGGGAGGGATTGGGGGCAGGAGGAAAAGGGGATGACAGATGATGAGACAGCTGGATGGCATCACCAACTCGATGGACATGAGTTTGAGTGAACTCCAGGAGATGGTGATGGACAGGGAGGACTGGCATGCTGCAATTTATGGGGTCGCAAAGAGTCGGACACGACTGAGAGACTGAACTGAACTGATCTGAAGTAGAATTTATAACAGGATGCAAGATTGGTATAACAATGGTTAACTGCTCAAGGCAATACACCATATTAAAAATCTAGTAAAGAAAATTCATGTTATCATGTCAATAGGCTCAGAAAATGCATGCAAGAAAATCCATTATCCATTTCTGATAAAAGCTCCTGGAAAACTAGAAACAAAAAGGAATCTCATTAATCTGCTAACGGGCATCTACAAAAAAACCTAAAGTTAGCATCATTCTAAATGGTGAGAGACTTTACACTTTTTCCCTAAGATCAGAAACAACAGGGTACCCAATCTCATTCTTTTATTCAACATTATATTGTTGGGTCTAGCCAGTGCAATAAGGCAAGAAAAGAAAAAAGGCATGCAGACTAGAAAGAAGTTGAATTTCAGACAACATGATCATCCAGGCAGAAAATCCAATGGAATCTACTTTTTAAAATCTGCCCTAACTATTCAGTTAGCATATAAAATTAATAGTTATAGCAACATTTTTTAAAGTAGACTCCATTGGATTTTCTACCTGGATGATCATGTTGTCTGAGTTTTACTTCTTTCTAGTCTGCATGCCTAGAGAGAAGAGGGTGTCAGAGGATGAGATGGCTGGATGATATCAGCAATGCAAAGGACATGAACTTGGGCAAACTTTGGGACATGATGAGGCACAGGGAGGCCTGGCGTGCTGAAATCCATGGGGTCACAAAGAGTTAGACATGACTGCGCAACTGAACAACTACTATTAAGTGTGTTAATCATGGCTGATCAACAAACATTTCTATGTAGTAGACACAAAAAACTGAAAAACAATGTTATTTATTAATACAATAGCATCATGTTGTTAATCACTTAAAGATAAATCTAACAGATGTGCAAGACATATACTTAAAATTATGGATTATTGCTGAAATGCTATTTTAAGGCCTTATAAAAAACAAAATGACATCTTGATTCTTTTCAGGTTATTTTTAATGTCTTTTATTTACTAACCCACAAGTCCATGGCTGCAACTAGCAATAAGAAACAAACAAGGTTCACAGAAATTCATACTAGAAAGGAATCTCAGAATATATAAGATGTGGAAATGTTTCAACTCAATACTTAACTTTGAAAGGTTTCTTCTTTCAATATTTATGTGAGTACTCAGTAGGCATCAAACACTGTTATACACTGAGTAAATAAAAGATGAATCCCCTGAAATTGTGGAGATACTATTGAGTAAAGCGAAATAGAAAATAAACAAATGCAGATAATTTAGGAGTTATAATGGTGCTATGAAAATAATAAAGAACACAAAAAAGTAGGAGGAAATCTGGGGTGATATCTGTATAGGATAGGGTGGTCACCTAAGGGGACATTCAGGACAAAACCTGAAGCAGAAAGAGCCAGTCAGACAAGGAAAAGATTGTTATAGCCAAATGGAACAGCATTTGGGAAAGCCTTGGGTAGGGCGGTACGGGAATGGGAGGAGAGACTAGGATTTTCTAAAACTCCAAAAAGCTAATCTGGCTGGAGTGTAGGGAATGTGGAATAAAAGGAAAGATGTCTTAATGGTCAGGTAAGAGGTAAGCAGGGTTTAGATCCATGTAGGCTCATGTAGAAACAGTGATTTTATTCAAAGTGCAACAGGAAGCTGTTTTACAGTTTTAACCAGACTACAGACATTAGATTTTCTTTTTTAGAAGATTATTCTAGTTGCTATGGCAGAGAATCAACTGAAGCCAATATAACAGTCTAAGTTGTCACAGATGGTCTCCTTTAGCCATAAACACAAAAATGCTGTATATGATACATGTTTTTATTTAACACAGAATTTAAAAGAAAGCAAAATGAGATGTAGAAAGCAAATCCAAAAGGCACTCTACCTGTATATGTGCTGGTGACTCATATTTCTAAACACTTTTGAAGGCAAAATCAACGAAATAAAGTTCAGAGCGTGGAAAGGATGGTCCACATGGTAACAGAGGATTTAGGAAAAAACAAAACTCAGCCTACTGCTTTGTAAAAGCAGCAAGGAATGTGGTTGTGTATTTTTTTAAGGGCACCTAAAGATATCTGGAGTCCCTGTTGGCTCAGACAGTAAAGAGTCTGCCTGCAATGTGGGAGACCTGGGTTTGATTCCTGTGTCAGGAAGATCCCCTGAAGAAGGAAATGGCATCCCACTCTAGTATTCTTGCCTGGAGAATCCCATGGACGGAGGAGCCTAGGCTACAGTCCAAGGGGTTGCAAAAAGCTGGACACAACTGAGCGACTTCACTTTCAAAGATATCTGAGGCCTGTATCATACCTGGGGTAAAAGCCTAATTTATGTTACAAGCTGAAAAAATTACTTCAAATCTGGTTTTTAAATTATCTTAAAATCTGGTATAAAATGAAACTTCTAGGAACCAGTAAAACCAATTTGTAGTCTCTCAATCCAAGATATAAAGGGCTCTCAACAGAAAGAACTTTGAAGATAAACTTCCAGGAAAATATTCATTATTTTACATTATATGAAGAAACGAGGCACCAAGAAAAGTGAAAGTCGCTCAGTTGTGTCTGGCTCTTTGCGATCCCAAGGACTGTAGCCNAGGGCTCTCAACAGAAAGAACTTTGAAGATAAACTTCCAGGAAAATTTCATTATTTTACATTATATGAAGAAACGAGGCACCAAGAAAAGTGAAAGTCGCTCAGTTGTGTCTGGCTCTTTGCGATCCCAAGGACTGTAGCCCACCTCTGTCCATGGAATTCTCCAGGCAAGAAAACCAGAGTGGATAGCCATTCCCTTCTCCAGGAGATCTTCCCCTCCCAGGGATCGAACACAAGTCTCTGGCATGGCAGGCAGATTCTTTACCGTTTGAGCCACCAGGGAAGTAACCATGAGGGAGAGCCAAAAGAAACAACAAACAGTACATTTTGAAGTTTGCAAATTGGAAATTATAACTTTATACAGATGTATTTTATCATAATCTCACTCAAGCTTTGGTTCTCATTCAGGGTTAATGCAAAACTTTCTAAATACCTTACTTTCCCTCTCTATTAAGATTACTGATAATTCTTGAAATTATCATACAAGGTGGTTCATTTCTATTAGATGGCTGATGCTGTAAACAGCAAACTGAACTATCCGGATGTACTGATCCCCAACTACTATTTTGGAGCTACATAATCTTTAACTGCATTTTAACATATTTAGTCTATCTTCAAAAACTGTATGAATCTGACTCCTCCAATCCTTTTGGATGGCCTTTTAATTTCTAAATGTTAGAAAATCTGTCCATATTTAAAAAGAAGCATTTGTACACACCTAAATTTAAGAAATCGTTTTTAAAGTTTAAAAGCTTAGAGATTACAAGAATTCCAAACACCCTTCACCTTCTAATCACCTACTTAAGCTTGAAATACTCATTCCAACTCTTTTCCTGGAGGAATATTTTTAGTCTACCCCTTAATTTCAATTTGTTTAAAAATAGTGACACATTAAACCCAAAACCCATACATGTAATTTTTAAATGTAAGCTAAAATAACTGGTTTTAAAAAGGCAAAACAATGAAAAGATAAATAGGAAAAATTAAATGTGGTATCATTTAAATCATTCTGATCTACATGTACTTAGACAACGTTTGCATCTTTTAATCTCTGAAATCTTGCTTAAAACGAGAAACGGTAGCCCAGAGTGGTTACCTGTTTAAGGTAGTACTAGGACATTGAGATCAGAACTCCAGGCAGGAGACGCCTAGGAAACATTTTCCCACCCCCCTAGTCCATGTTTTACACTGCCTTCACTGAACATAAACAGAGAGGAAAGATCGTTTTTAAGAGGCGGGACTTAGACATCCCTTAGGACAAAGGTGACAGATCAGCGAGAATCATTCACACGTCAAAAAACCGAGCCGCAACCAACAGAAATCTGGGAGTCGCAACGGCCTCTGGGAGACCTAACCATGCTGTTACACGTGTCCGTTCCTTTCCCACTGTTATATCCCAGTCTTCTGAAATGATTCTTTATAATTAAAAGCTTAAACCGGGACATTCTTGAGTCAACCTGCAGGATAAAGTCAGCGCAGTTTTAGAGGAACCTTCTACAAATCACGGAGTGAAACCTCGCATGACCGCCACGCAAAGGGCTCCGCTCCTGTAAATTTACAAAGAGCCCCTAGAGGCAGGGTCTGTCCTCCCTTCTCCGCCACCGACTCGTAGCCACTTTCTCACTGCCTGTTTATCTCCAGCCTACTCTCATGGGTATTTCCTCTTTTTCCTCTTGAAGCGATAATCCAACAAGCACAGGAGACAGGGAGAAACAGAAAAGCCAGGTCAAAGGGAATGAAGAAGCCACGATTTTCTTATGCACTTTATCAGGCACTGCCGGAGACAGCCTGAAAGAGATCCGGGTCCTGATGCAAGGGAGAAGGGGGCCTTGCGTCCAGAGTTCGATGCGCTGATTGGTTGGTCCGCCGCGGCAGGGGAAGAACCCGGATGTGCCTGGGTAGTCGTGTTGGCAGTCGGGGCTCAGAGGTTTGGGGTACTAAGTGTGCTGGCAAGCCAAGGCGGATGGCGCAGGGTTGGGCAGGCTTCTCTGAGGAGGAGCTGAGGCGACTAAAGCAGACTAAAGGTAAACGGACTGGTCTGCAGAGCTTTAATTCTTCGATCTGTTAAGGGAAGGGGCGGGGCTGCAGTTTTTGAGCGAAAGGGGGCGGGGAAAAGAGTTACCTGTTTTAGGGACAGGGAGCTGTAAGTCGGAGGACAGGATTGAGGGGGGTCGGGAGCTGGATGCACTTGGAGCCACTGCTGAGGTGGCGGTGGGGGTGTGTGGGAGACCCACGAGACTGAGATCTACTTTTTAAAAAGAGAGTTAAGGCATCTATTTCAGGGATTTGACTTTTTCCTGGGAAAGAAATGGGACTTGGGAAAGGAAGTGACCTGTAGGAGGCTTGCTGCACAGATCAGTGGTTGGAGGGTTGGGGTCAGAGTAAAGGAAGGAGGGGCACACATCGTATTAGAGTTAAATTGTGTATTTATAGAAGCAGACTGTGATTGGGAAAAGGAAGCCCAAGGATCTGAATAAATGCAGAAAGTTGCAGTTTGTCATGATACATCTGGAGTCTTGCATTCACTTCTGGTTGCCAGATGCTTTTTGCAGTTCCTTCCAACTCTTGAGAGTCAGTAAACCAAAAGGGTTTTTGAGAGATTAGGTGTGAAATGTACAGCTATCTATCTATCAATCTATAAACATGCATATCTACTGACTTCAGTGTAAGCTGAAAGTTTGTGCTTTCTTCTCCATCTTTATAGTAATCACTAAATGGACTTTTACTGTTTTGTTATTTTTTAATGAGGAAATTAAATTTGCTGATCTTTGGTGAGAAACTCCTAATATAAACTGTGCTTTATGATTGAAATTTCATAAAGTTGTGTATAGAGATCTTGCTAGTATACACTACTTCTGTGAGTTTTTACCACTCTTGGTACCATAACTTACACATTCTGGGGGAAAATTAATAATCCCTTCTATTCCTTTTATTAGAGTGTGAGGAAAAGTTGGATGTTGCTCAGATCAGCTTGTTTTTTTTTTTTAGCATGGTGGTGAAGATAATCTAGGCCTGAGGAGTGGAAAAGGAAGTAAATTTGTAATGTGATAGCAGTGTAAGATTATATGGATCAGGAAACTTTTGACTGACCCAGAGACCTTTAAAAGCTGAATCATAAAAGTTACACTAAAGTTTGTAATTAACTGGTACTAGTACCCTGATTCTGATCTGACCCAAAGTTAAGGGGGGCAGCTTCTGCATTAGGGATGCTGATATAATCAGAATTTCATCCCTGCCTTCAAAGAGCTTATAGTCTGCTGAGGAGACAAACTATAATGTAATATGATAGTAGATGTTGTACCAGAGCTTGCTACAGAATTAACAGAAATGTTACTCTGCTGGTGGATGGATGGAACTTGGCAGTATTTCATGGAGATTGTGTGTTAGTAGAGGTGAGTTTGCCCAGAAATGGAACACTTAATGCTAAATTGAACACTGCTGCTACTGCTACTGCTAAGTCACTTCAGTTGTGTCCAACTCTGTGCTACCCCATAGACGGCAGCCCACCAGGCTACCCCGTCCCTGGGATTCTCCAGGCAGGAGTATTGGAGTGGGTTGCCATTTCCTTCTCCAGTGCATGAGAGTGAAAGTGAAAGTGAAGTTGCTCAGTTGTCTTCAACTCTTAGCGACCCCATGGACTGCAGCCTACCAGGCTCCTCTGTCCATGGGATTTTCCAGGCAAGAGTACTGGAGTGGGGTGCCATTGCCTTCTCTGAATTGAACATTGGGTTCATTATTTGAAAGTACATTTCTAAATATCTCCATAATTTGGTATAGAGAGGGGATGAAGGACGTAAACTTTAAGACCTATCATTTCACTGAGATGTTAGAACATAGAGAACAACTAGTCTTTGACTATCTTAAGAAAACATCTTAGCATTTTGTGTACTTAGCCAACGACAGTGATTGAAAATAGTGGATCTCACAGCTCTGCCTCTAAATCTTTTTGGCTTGGATTTCTCATTTGTAAAACTAAAAGAGCTGAATCCTTTATTTTAATGCTCCTTCCAGCTGTTCTCCAGCCTTAAAAATATATGTAAATAATCTATGAAGATAGAGTTGGTTGCCAGCAAAAATAAAGACAGCAATAGTCTAGAGAAGCCCATACGGGCATCTGGGAAAGTAAAAAATGTTCCTAATACTCTTGTTTATATTGTTTATAATATTAAAAATCTGGAAGCAACCTAGTGTTCATTAACAAGGGAATGGATAAATAAATTGTGGTATAATCATCCACTGGGCTACTGTACAGCTGGTGGGAATTGAACTACAAGCTGTGTGTATTAGCATGCATAAATTTCATAGACTTAATATGTGAAAAGAGCAAATTGCAGAAGAATATATACAGTCTGCTACAAAAATCATACAAAGCAGGTATATTCGTTCAGGAATGTAGGGAATATATTAAAAAATTAAAGGAATAAAACACAAAATTTAGGATGGTGGGAAGGCAAGGGAATATGATCAAGAAGGGGCAAATGCAGTTTCAAAAGTATTGATAATAGTGAAGTCAGGTTCAGTCAAGTTAAGCTGCAGTAACATATAGCTCTGAAATATCAGTTGTCTGAAATTGTGAAGGTTATTTTTCACTCTAGTTTCGTGTCTAACACGGGCTGACAGGTGATTGTTCCATATAGCACTACACACCATGATTTGGTGCTGTCGTAGTTCACTGTAGTGGGAGGAGATTGTGAAGTGAGCATTGGCAATAAATGCTTCCATTAGTAGAAGATCAGTAGACTTAGAAAATATTCTCAATAGAGTATTATACAGCGTTAAAATTAAATGGCTACAGCGACATGAACAAAGTGGATGAATAATGGCAATATCATATTAAGTTAAAGAAGATTATATCCTGCATGACACCCTTTATATACAGTTAAAATAACTAAATAATATAACATTTAAAAGATGTATTCGTAGACACAGTATGACATAAAGAGCAAAGGAAGGGAATGATTAACATATGATTCAAATGATGATTATCTTGGGTGGGGAAAGCAGGGCTTAATTAAAGGATGTAGAACAAAGATCACAAACTCAGCCCACTGGCTTGATTTAAGCCAAAAATGTTCATTTTTTCATCCCCTCCCCCCTTTTTGGATTATCTAATCTTAAAACGTCTTTTAAATTAATACTGGGGAAATCATTTCTGGTTCACTTCTCTTCCCAGTATATTCCTGTTGCCCTTGTTTTTGTATCATACCTAGTGCTAGTTCAGCATTGAATTGTAAGCATAAGTGTTATGTCACTCCCGGGTCAGAGCAATTAATTGCTAAACCGAGTCCTTCCTAAGCTCTTTTCTTACCTGCCCTGGGGGCTAGCAAACACTGACTGAGTAGTCAGCTTGGAGCCCTGAGAGGCTGATCAGCAGAAAGCCCCTGCTGGCCTTCAGTTGGCACGTTGCTTTTAGAAATAAACCTTTGTTGTTTAAAACCATAAAGTTTCCAGGGTTCTTTGCCCCTATAGCATAACCTAGATTTTCTTGATTGATACAGTACTCTATATTTTACATAAAACTCTGAATTTTTCTAGTGAAAAATCAAAATGTCTGGTAACATGGACCTAAATTTTTTAGTGACAGCTGCCATCTCTAAGGGCTTCCCTGGTGGCTCAGTTAGTAATTAATCTGCCTGCAATGCGGGAGACCTGGGTTTGATCCCTGGGTTGGGAAGAGCTGGAGAAGGGAAAGGCTACCCACTCCAGTATTCTGGCTTGGAGAATTCCATGGACTGTATAGTCCATGGGCTCGTTTAGAGGTGGCTAATGGATTGTCCCCTCTAAACTATATACTTGTGCTCCCAGTTGACCACAGCCTCCTTGATACTTGCAGCCCCCCAAAAAAGTATGCAAAAGAGCATATTCCTTTTTTTTCCCCCTAATTATTCCTAAAGACTGAATTTTTTAAGAAAACTTTTAGGTTGATGGCAAAATTGACAGGCAGATGCAGAGGTTTCCCAGATAGTCCCTGCCCCAACAGGTACATAGCCATCCCCAGTATCAATGTCTTCCGCCAGAGTGACACATTTGTTATAACTTTCATTGACCCAACATAGTCACCCGAGTCTGTAGTTTACCTTAGGGTTCACTCTTGATGTTATACTTTCCACAAGTTTGGACAAATGCGTGATGTCATGTATCTGTCATTATAGTATACAGTATATTTACACTGCCCTGTATGGATCACAGTAAACTGGAAAATTCTGAGAGAGATGGGAATACCAGACCACCTGTCCTGCCTCTTGAGAAATCTGTATGCAGGTCAGGAAGCAACAGTTAGAACTGGACNATTTCCCTGTGATATATGGTTTAGATTCTTTTCATATGCATAGTTGTTATGTGTATATCTTCCTTGGTGACAAGGTATCTGTTAAGGTTTCTGACCCTTTTAATGAGGTTTTTTTCTTATTGTTTAGCTTTAAGAATTCTGTGTATATTTTAAATAGCAGTCTTTTGATAGATGTGTCAGTTGCAAATGTTTTCTTCCAGTTTGTGACTTGTCTTCTCTTCCTTTGACATTGTCTTCCACAGAGCAGAAGTTTTTAATTTTCATCAAGTATAGTTTATCAATTATCTCTTTTGGTATTATATCTGAAATTTACTGCTATACTTGACGTCTTCTAGATTTTCTCCTGTGTTGTCTTTTAGGAGTTTTATAGTTGAGTTTTGCATTAGATCTATGATCCATTTTGAGTGGTTGAGTTTTGCATTAGATCTATGATCCATTTTGAGTGAAAGGTATAAGATCTGTGTCTATATTTATTTTTGTGCCATTTGTTGAAGATTTTTGTTCTATTGTATTGCCTTTGCACCCTTGTCAAAGATCAGTTGACTGTATTAAAGTGGGCCTATTGCTGTGCTCTCTATTCTATTCCAATGATCTTTATTCTATTCTTCTACTAATTCCCACTGTCATGATAACTATAGTTTTATAGTAGGTGTTAAAGTCAAGTAGTGCCAGTCCAACTTTGTTCTTCAGTATTTTATTGATTATTCTGGATCTTTTGCCTCTCTATATAAACTTGAGAATCAGTTTGTTGGTATCCACAAAATAACTTGCTGGGATTTTAATTGGTATTGCTCTGAGTCTATAGATGAGTTTAGGATGAACTGACATTGACATCTTGACAATGTTGAGTCTTCTTATCCATGAATGTGGAATATCTCTCCATTTGTTTAGTTCCCTGATTTCATTTGAGTTTTGTAGTTTTCCTCTTAGATCTTGTACATATTTTGCTAGATTTATATCTAAGTAATTCTTTTTTTGAATGCTAACATAAATGTAACTGTGGTTTTTTTAATATCAAATTCCACTTGTTCATTGCTGCTAGGATAGTGATTGGTTTTTGTATATTAATCTTATATTCTCCAACCTTGCTATAATGACTTACTAGTTCCAAAAGGTTTTTTGGTCATTTGTTTAATTCTTAAGTGACCTGATTTGTTGTTTGGGAGTTTAAAAATTAGCATTTTTAATCTCATAGGTAGGTTCTGTGAAAATGCAAAATAAAATGGAAGCTGCATTACTTTCAGAGAGATATTAATAATTTAACTAACAAGTATAACTGAAAGGTAAGCAGGCTCAATGACATTTTCTGATGGTGTGAATAAAGATCAGTAGCCTAGAATAGGTTTCTGTTGCAAGATATAGTACACTATTTTGTGTTTCTGGCTAAAGTCAATAGTAATAACATTTTTGATTATATGTCTTTTGAAAATATTTTTTCCATATTTCATTTAATTCTTACACCAACTCCTTGAGTTAAGTAAAGCAAGTAAATTTTCAACCAGTTTGACAGATGAAGAAACTGAGGTGTAGAATATTAATAATCAGTTGACTTGCCTAAGGTTACTGAGGTGGAGAAAAGCAACAATGGAAATTTGACTCTCAAGCGTTAACTCTCCTTTGGGAAATTTAAATAATAAGCTTATGTTGTTTCAGAGGTTTATTAGGTTTTACAAACCCCATTTAGTTCATTTACAAAAACTTATCAGTTTCATTTCTTCGGCACTTATTGGAATATATCACTTGTTGATCTTAAGCATAGTGTGAATGTGAGTCAGAGTCTCCAGTTGTCTGATCTACAAGGTTAATACTGGTATGGACAGTCTGAAAAGTACATTTAATTACTTTCTTATCATTTAATTCATAATACTTTTTAAAAAAGACTTCTCCCGATTATTTTGTCTTCCTCTATTGCTTTGCTCAGGCTGCTATTAAAATTAGCTTGCATACATTGATTAAAGGCTAACTGAACTTTGGGGAACATAGGCCCAGGCTGTTTGGAAGATGAAAGGAAGCAATTTAGGGTTAACTAGCATCCCTAAAATTAAAAGACTTCATTCGGTAATACTTTGTGTATTGTGTCTACCTATGTATCAAATTACCCTAAGATCTGTTAAAATTTAAGAAAGGTGAAGCCCACTTGAAAAAAGCCACCATTTTATTTCAGAAGAACAGACAGAACCATCGATCAAATTTAAGACATATCAGTGAATTCATTTGTCTGCCAACTTTGGTCATACTAGATTCTTCTGACAGCAAATCAGGATGAAAACTTGCTTTGTATTCTAAGGCCTAACTCACAAAGAAATGGACTTCCTTAAAGATAAATTGAGAAGTAGGATAGTTTTTGTTAAATATTAGCAGTATGATCAGATTCTGCAGGAAGATGGCGGGTTTTCCCCTGGGATTTTAAGGAAGACAAGGGAAGAAAAACCCTGCAGAATTACTAGAGTTTAATGTTAATGCTTTATTTTCTTAGAGAAGTTATAATTATTTGCTGCTCACACAAAGGAATTTTTCTCCATTCTTTTTTTTATATATAGATCCGTTTGAACCACAGCGGCGTCTCCCTGGGAAGAAAAGTCGACAACAACTTCAGCGAGAAAGAGCCCTTCAAGAGCAAAGTCAAAAATTTGGACTTCAAGATGGGTCAACCTCATTACCTCCAGAGCAGCTGCTTTCTGCACCAAAACAAAGATTTAATACTCAGAGACCATGTTCTTCTCTTCCTACTCCCCTTACACTCACCTCTCCTGTTGGTGATGGAAAACCACAGGGTACTGAAAGTCAACAAAGGGAACTGGGACTTAAGAATTCCCATGAAGTTCACAAAAATGCTGAGGTTCTGCCTCCAAAGCCAGATTGCCAATTGGAAAAAAAGAAAGTGGAATTGTTAGTAAGTCTATATATCCGGAGACTTTCTTTCCATTTTACCTTTTTTTTTCCCCATTGAACTTTGAAGAAATACAGTTTTAATATTTTGTTTGTTTGATAGTCTAACCTAGAAATGTGATGAATAAACTGTTGAAAAATAGTTACGACCTAAATATAAGTAGCAGTGTTAAGCATTTTATATGTTTTATGTTATTTAGTCGTCACAACAGCCTTAGGGTGCATGTTTGTTGTTTTCACTTTACGGATGCGATATCTTAGAAAAGATACTGTGTTCCCAAAGTGAATACCCTGCTAATAAGTAATAGAATTGGGGTTCACATGCAAGTCTCTGGATCCAAAGTCTGTGCCCTTTACACTCACCAGAACCAGTTCTTACATGTATGATACTCCTCCCCAGATTGAACCCATTCTTTCACCTTTCAGATAGCGTCTTCAATGACCCAGAAAAGGGTGCTTGTGAAGACACATGAAATGTTAATGTCTAAGGAAATCTGAGAAAAGAGTATAGGGAATTGAGAGGAAAATTAGTCATTAGATTTCCTTATTTGTTGTGTTGGTATTAGAAACCACCTCTCCTGAATTTAGCCACATTCTTGTGGCAGTTGCCATTCTGTGACTTGTGAATTCTTAAAATCAGTTTTTTTTCTATTATATAACTTATGTATGAATAACCCT
Organism: Neotragus pygmaeus; assembly: GCA_006410875.1. Classification (NCBI taxonomy): domain Eukaryota; kingdom Metazoa; phylum Chordata; class Mammalia; order Artiodactyla; family Bovidae; genus Neotragus; species Neotragus pygmaeus. Next base: position 1,834,894 of record SJYV01025233.1, read on the forward strand.
TCTTTGTTTCTCCTGATTTATCACTCACAGGGAAGAAAGAATAGTCTCTCTATGTTTTCCATTTTCTGAGTCACTCCTTTTCGAAGTGTTGTATGTTTTATCTTATCTCAGCTCTTTTTCCAATCTCTGCTGATCCAGATTCTCTAGTTTAAAGTGTTTCCTGCCCACCAGGGTTTACAGCCAAGAAATCATTTTGACAAGAGATATAAAGACACATGAATTATGGGACCAAAATTAAATGTGCCTACATTTAATATTTTAAATGTAATCTACTCTCATAGTCCAGAAACAAGTTGGGAGGGGGGGTTTAAATTAGAAAATTGAGATTGAATGTCATTAGGAAAATTATTATTATCATTTTAGGTACTTGAGAAAATTTTCATAGAAGAAATATCATCTCGGGAATGGTTGTTGAAAAGGAGAAATTCTGAGGCTATAAGAGAGGAAAAGGAAAGCTATATATTAGAGAATGTTCAGAGATGACATCTCACTTTTCTGAAAGAGGCACACGATAGCCCAGAAAATTGTAGAGAATTAAAGAAGTATGAAGAAGGGCTTGGAAGCTGAAGATGCCTATCTAGTGAGTTCCTTGACCCCAAAGGGGAGATGATGCTCTGATAAAACTAACCGAGAACATCCACGTATCAGTGCTGCGGATCGTTTGACAGAGGGTACTGGTTTGAGCTGCAACTAACGTATCTGGGGAGGAGAAGCCTGCAAACAGTAAAAATGACCAAGGATCAATGGCAGCACTAAGGTGGAGATTGTAGGAATAAAGAGAAAAGGATAATTTTGCAAGCGGTTACTAGGTCTCAGAAGGGAGATTTTTGATACAGTGCTGTGAGAAATGACAGTAATAGGGACAAATGGCTTTGTCATTACCTTGTTTAATTTGCGTTGAAATTAAGTTTGTGAATTTACAGAAAATTTTAATGTATTTCAGAACTGGATAGATTGGAAGACAATTCATGTTTGTAGATATTTGGAGTTTTTTTTGAGCCCAGCATTTATTTCATAGTGTTTCACTCTTTAAAAACGAGAGCTAGAAAGAAGTGAACAAATTGAAAGAAAAATATATGAAATAAACTGGTTATTGTTTGTTACAGAAAACTCTTAAAAGATTTGACGTTAGCTATAGAACAATTTATTTTGCTATCTATTTTGCATATAATACATGATTAACTTAAGTTTCTTTGTACTCCTAAAAAATGCCATAGTACTCTGGCTTCAAGTTTGTTGGTTTCTAGCTTACATATGTATAATAGATTTCAAAGGGCCAATTTATCTAAGCCTTTACATCAAATTATAGTCTTTGTTCCTATTAGAACAAAATAATGAACTGCAGATGGGTTCCTTTTAAGAGAACTTTTTTTTTGGGGAAAAAATATGTATATATATATAATCTGGTTGATTGAATTTTATACTTAGGAACTGAGACTGGCAAGGTGTGGAAAAGTACCAAAAGCTTATTTTTATACATTTGCTCCCAAGGCAAGAAAAATCTCGTTGGGAAGTCCTCCAGCAAGAACAGCGGCTAATGGAAGAGAAAAATAAACGTAAGAAAGCTCTTTTGGCTAAAGCTATTGCAGAAAGGTGAGGCACCTGAACCAGGAGAGGTTGTTTGTAACCTGTAATCAGTTTGTCATGTTCTGTATTTATTTTCCTATGTCTGTTCTAATAAATGACATTTTCTCTACAGTCATTACTTTTAAGACCTATTTAGCAAATTATGCTTAACAAGTGATACAGAGATTCCAGTCTTAATTTATTAAGGAAGGCTTTTAAAGCATAGATTATAATGTATTTATGAATATAGATGCAGTTTAAACTTAAGATCATCATCAGTGTTTTTTAGTTTTAACCAAATACATACTCCCAAGGGAGCAGTAAGTAGCTGTCGATATAAGTAAATTGGGCTTCCCTGGTGGCTCAGAAGGTGAAGAAGCTGCTTTCAGTGTAGGAGACCCGGGTTTGATTCCTGGGTTGGGAAGATCCCCCGGAGAAAGGAATGACAACCCACTCCAATATTCTTGTCTGGAGAATTCCCATGGACAGAGGGGTCTGGCGGGCTACAGTCCGTTGGGTTGCAAAGAGTTGGACACAACTGAGCAGCTAACACTTTCACTTTCTTTCTTCATAAGTAAGTTAGCAACAATTGTAGGTTTTAATTTTGACCTCAGCTTAATCATCTGACATGTAGAGGAATAAGATTATTCCNGGCTACAGTCCATTGGGTTGCAAAGAGTTGGACACAACTGAGCAGCTAACACTTTCACGTTCTTTCTTCATAAGTAAGTTAGCAACAATTGTAGGTTTTAATTTTGACCTCAGCTTAATCATCTGACATGTAGAGGAATAAGATTATTCCAAGTAAATGACTTATACTCCCACAAATCTTAATTGTATTTTTTATGGCCATTTAAAAATTTTATCCTGCCCTCACTGATAAAAGATACATGATATAACTTAACTTTATCCATGACTCTAGGTTGCCCTTAAGAGCACTGTTTTATATCACATATGATTCTGCTTTTCTCTCACCTTCAGAACCAGTTTGTCAGCAGTCCCTTTTCCCTTGCTGCATTGCACGGGCCAGGAACAGCAACAGTCCCATTTGATCTGCTTTCCCATCCCTTACCCACTCTTCCCTTTTAGTTTATAGTTTCTGGTATGCTGTGGTCTTAGGAAACCAAGCTCAGTCAATAAAGTAATGTTTGAGAATAGTGAGAACTAAATGCCAGCAACTATTCAGTGGCATTGTTTCCTTTTAGATCTCCAGAAAAGTCTAGCAGAACTATTTCTCATTAAAGCTGGGGTATGTGTCGGGGGGAGAGGAAGGCATAGGGCTGGAGAGAAAGGTAAGTAGGTATCAGAGTGATTCAGGATTTTATCTGCCAAAGGGATATATGTATTTAAAACTAATGATTTTTTTTTCTCTTACTGTACATCTTGATCTTTCATGAAGCATAGAAAATTTCAACTTGACTTACATTTCAAGAAGGAAAACAGTGTGATTATTGAAATGCATTTTAGTAGTCTTCAATTTGTAGAAGGTTAGGGAGGCTGTTTACTGGAGATTTTACAAAAAGATTTACAGGCTCAGTACTTGTTTTCTTTATATGATTTTAAGACAGCACTGCTGTAGACAGAAATGTAAGGAAATGTAACCTGATTAGATTATTAATAAATGGACAGTAGATTATTAAAGCATGTGTGCTCAGTTGTGTCCCATCCTGTGACCCCATGGACTGTACCCCACTAGGCTCCTATGTTCCTGAGATTTCCCAGGCATGAATGCTGGAGTGGATTGCCATTTCCTTCTCCAGGGGATCTTCCCAACCCAGGGATCAAACCTGCGTCTGTTGCCTCTCCTGTTTGGCAGATAGGTTATTTACCACTGAGCCACCTGGGAAGCCTGAATCATTAATATTTGAAATAAAAATATCACTTGGTTAACTTTTGTAGACAGTAAACAAGAGTAAATGCATAATGGAATAGAAATCAAGTCGCAGTATGGTGGTTTTGTTGAGAGTTTTATTTTCCTTTGAGAATGTGTATGACATTTTGAAACAAGAGAAATCATGATTAAAGGTTGGCTNAACTTTTGTAGACAGTAAACAAGAGTAAATGCATAATGGAATAGAAATCAAGTCGCAGTATGGTGGTTTTGTTGAGAGTTTTATTTTCCTTTGAGAATGTGTATGACATTTTGAAACAAGAGAAATCATGATTAAAGGTTGGCTTTGTATTTGTTTATTGTTTCTGAGGTAGATGATGTACTTGGGAGTGATGAGAGGGCTGAGGTTGCCCTTAAACAAGGGGGCAAATAGAGTGTTTGGTTTTGAGCCCTGGAAAAATTTTTGAGGACCTGTAGTTTTGCCTACAGAAGAGGAGTCAAAACAGTAGAAGTTTGAAGAAGTGAGTCCTAAAAATTAAAACCACATAGACGTTGTCAGACATACAAAGAAATGATGTTTAACAGATGCTGGCATCTGTTCTTGGTGTCCATTGAATATCAGACAAATGAAAATGGGCTTTGCAAGAAGAGTTTAAGGAATTTGAAAAGCTGTGTTCTAATACTTTAATACATATTCTAATATATCCAGTTCTCTATACAGGTACATCCTTTTAGTGCTTAGGGAATGAATATAGACCTATGAGTGAATGATTTATTGTTATTTTTTAAATATTACTTTTTCTCTTGTGCCTAAAAACAATATATACTAGTAATAAAATTTGGAATCATGAGAGGAAAAAGTACAAATGCTGTTTTGGAGATATACTAAAATATTAACTAGCATTAGTTTTATTTCAGTTTTTCTTTTTTTTCTAGTTTTTAAAATTATATACTATAGTCATATTGTATATGCAGTAGATTGGTTTTTTCAGTTGTATGTGGACATGTGATTTTAAAATGTTTTTATTTTTCCACTCATGTTCCTCATTTTATAGATCTAAAAGAACTCAGGCAGAAACCATGAAACTGAAGAGGATCCAGAAGGAGTTACAGGCTTTAGATGACATGGTGTCAGCTGACATTGGAATCCTCAGGAACCGGATTGATCAGGCCAGCCTCGACTATTCATATGCTCGGTGAGTTAGGAGTCTGATTTAGTTAATGTATATTGTTAGCTAGGCCAGAGGCATTTATGTATATCATTGTTAAGCCTCATAACAATAGTATTAGGTGCTGTACCTATTCCAGTTTTTAGTCAGTTCAGTCTCTCAGTTGTATCCAACTCCTGGAGCTTGCTCAAACTCATGTCCATCAAGTTGGTGATGCCATCCAACCATTTCATCCTCTGTCATCCCCTTCTCCTCCTGCTTTCAGTCTTTCCCAGCATCAGGGTCTTTTCCATTGAGTCAACTCTTTGTATCAGGTGGCCAAAAGTATTGGAGCATCANTGACACTGTCCACTGTTTCCCTATCTATTTCCCATGAAGTGATGGGACCGGATGCCATGATCTTCGTTTTCTGGAAAAGTCAGTGGCTTAAAACAACAGAAGTGTATTCTCTTGTGCTTCTAGAAACCAGAAGTCTAAAATCAGATGTTAGCAGGGTTGCCATTGCGTCAGAGACTCTGGGGAAGGATATATCCTTTGTCTCTTCTGCTGTCTGGTGGCTGAAGACACCTTGGCTTGTGGCTGCACTGCGCAGTTCTGTGCCTCCAAGGTCACACTGCTTCCTCCTGTTTTCTCTCAAAACTTTCTCTGCCTCTTTTTCAAAAGGAAACATGCAGTTGCATTTAGAGCCCAGCTGGATAATCCAAAATAAATTCCTCTTAAAATCTTAAACTTTGTCACATCTTTTGCCATTTGAGGTAATGTTCACAGATTCTTGGGAATAGGAAGCAAATATCTTTGGGGGGTCATTTTTTAGCCTGCCACAACATGCATCTTTTAATTTGTCTAATAACTGCAAAATTGGCTTCCCTGGTGGCTCAGATGGTAAAGAATCTGCCTGTAATCCAGGAGACCCGGGTTCAAACCCTGGATCAGGACGNTATCTTTGGGGGGTCATTTTTTAGCCTGCCACAACATGCATCTTTTAATTTGTCTAATAACTGCAAAATTGGCTTCCCTGGTGGCTCAGATGGTAAAGAATCTGCCTGTAATCCAGGAGACCCGGGTTCAAACCCTGGATCAGGACGATCCCCTGGAGAAGGGAATGGCTACCCACTCCAGTATTCTTGCCTGGAGAAGTCCATGGACAGAGGAGGAGCTTGGAGGGTTACAGCTCGGGGGTTGCAAACTGGGATACAGCCAAGTGACTAACACTTTCACGTTCAATAACTGCAAATGTCTTCCTCTGTCAGCTTTCTTTGCTCTTCTGGGTAGAAAATGAAAAATAATCCTCACTTGTGTTTAGTGAAAGCTAAGAGCAGATTATAAGTATGATGTTTCCAGTCTAATTTTATACTTTATTAAAAGGTGATGTAATACTTTGGCAAAACAGTAAGGAAACTAAGCAGTTCATTATTGTATCATCCTTTTAGGTCATTCCATCATTCTCTGTTTTCTTATTACTTTAATTTTTCAGCCTACATGGGAATAATAGATGAGTAATGAGGAAGTAATTCCTAGGGTGAGGAAATGACAAATGTTTCCAAAAACAGGAAAAACTGTATTTCAACAATCCCATAATGTAGCTTAGATTCCTAAAAGGGCCCAGTGGACTGATAAAGTAACTGTAAAATATAGGTAGTCTATTTTTCAAAATATTATAAGTAAATTTTCTGTTTGTTCTCTGGAAAATTTCTAAGAAAGAATAAAAATTATGATATATTGATACTTACAAATAGTTAGAACTGTTCAGAAAAAGAACTAAAGAACTAAAAGTTCTAAGAAAACTTTCAGTTTCAGTGGGACCTAATGCATGCCAAGGGTTAATGGTGTTTTAAAAAATTTTCAGGGATACTGAAACCAAGAGATAGTTTCTAAAATTCTTTATATAACATTCATTAAATCATTCAAGATTCCTTTAAAATAACAAAATGATTCGATAATTACATTTCCAGTTCAATTTGTCTTACTGTATTATGTATAATGCTCTTATTATTCTGTTCCAAAGTATGTCTTCATAGTCTGATTTGGTATTATCCACCTGACCCCCAGACTTGTAGTGCAGTTTGTGAAACTAACCAATATTTTTTTAACATAAATCACTGTAATATATATATGTATGTTTCTGGCCAGAGGATTTTAAATAAATAAACAAAATGCAGAATCTTCAATGATTTATTCAGAGTGAAAGATCGATGGAAACCTAGGGACCGATTTGCAAATTTTATTTCAGTTCAGCATTCATGAGCTTAGTCGGTAAATCTTTACTAACTGACTTTGACTGACTGAGGCTGACCACAGACTTGCAGAGAAGGGGGCTTAAGTCAAGGGGAGGGACAAGATACATATACCTCTAGAGAATGTTGTCCGAGCTCTCAAGCTTGATGGAAGAATATTCATAGGTAGGATATTATAAAATATGGGAATAAGGGATCCGTATACCCCACATACCCTCCTTTGTAACAATTCTTTTAACATACGGGTATTTGAAAAACAGCTTGTTCTTATGCTTATATTTACTAGATGACAGTAAAATAATTAGATGTGAGAAATGAACATTATGTAAAAGTTTTCAAATATAAACCCTAAGTTCTTAAATTGTACATAAGTTTACTTGTAAATATTTGTTTGTGTGCTTAGTTGCTCAGTCATGATCCCATGGACTGTAGCCCGCCAGGCTCCTTTGTCCATGGGATTCTCCAAGCGAGAATACTGGAGTGGGTTGCCATGCCCTTCTCTAGGGAATCTTCCCCACCCGTGGATCAAACCCAGGTTTCCTGCATTGTAGGCAAATTCTTTATCATCTGAGCCACCAGGGAAGCCCAGATATATCTTTAGTGATATACTAACAGAACTTTTTAATTCTAGTGCTCTGAAGAGGAAGTTCTGTTTCTTGAATGCCTACCAGGCACTGGGCTAGACACTTGCCCTGTTTTTTCTATTTAATGCTTAGTTAACACTCCTATGAGGTGTTAATATCATCACCATTTTATAGACAAACCAAGACTTAGTTCACGAAACTTCCCCTGCTTAGCATACTGGAATATTTAGTCACTGCATGCCTTTTTTTCAGCCTCTTCTACAGGAACCTGGCTGTGTTTTGTTTTCATGATGTCAACATGTGCCTGGGGCACACTTGATAACAAAAATGGGAACCCCAGAACATTTAATCCATAAACTGAACTGAGGGGCCTGGCATGACCTGACACTAAGGGTTCTGTTTAAACTGATGTAAGTCAAGCCAAGCCAACCCAGCCAGAAGGAATTTTGGAGCATGGAGGGTTTGATTGAAGAGAATTTGATATCACACAGCTGGTGGCCATATTGGGCTGTGATTAAGATAGGAAAGCGTAAAAGAAAGAAACTCTGGTTTCTGACCACTGAAGAGAAGAGCCCTTTATTCTGATGACATGCCTGTGAGATTGCCTCTCATATCCTGCAATAAAACCCCCTCTGTACTTGAGCTAGTATGACTCAATATCTGTTCATCACATCCACAAAAGGCTTTTGCCAAAAGACATACACACATTGTAAATGGCAAAGGTAGGTTTTGAACCCTGGGTTCTCTAAAAGCAAGGCCTTTTATTTATTTATTTTTCACTGTATTTCATTCTGACACAGAGACTCTTGCATAAGGAGATCATACCTATTTCTTTTTTGCCGTAACTCTATTACTGGAAATTACTATTACATTGAGTAAGGTAAGGCAGGGCTTCCCTGGTGGCTCAGCAGTAAAGAATCTGCCTGTAATGCAGAGGACTCAGGTTCGATCCCTGAGTCAGAAAGATCCCCTGGAAGAGGGCATGGCAGTCCACTTCAGTGTTCTTGACTGGAGAATCTCATGGACTGAGGAGCCTGGCAGGCTACGGTCCACAGGATCGCAGAGTTAGACACAACTGAAGCGACTGAGCATGCACGCACTCAAGGTAAGGCAATCATAACAGGTAAGGCAGCATAGCCTTCACAACTGTTAGTAGTAACTAAATAGAATAGTTGGTAGGTAGGAATCCACCTCTTCTAGACAAAAAGAAAAGCGACACATTATATGGAAAGGCAAATGAAAAAAACAAAATGGAGATCATAAATTGACATCCTCAGTAGAATTACCCTGCATCAAATAAGACTGGCATTATCTACCTATGGAGTTTCTATATATGTAAAAATAATTGACTGTTCTTAGTAAAAGTCTCACAGTAGTCTGTTGCAGAGTGGAAAGGGTGAAAACAACCTGGACTTCTCAACTGGGGGCAGTTTTGCCCCTTAGGAGACATTCGGTAATATCTGGAGACATGCTTAGTTCTCACAAGCAATAGGTGCTACTGTCCATGTCTTTCTCCACCAAAAGGTTTCTCCCTTTTCTAATCCATTCAGTCAAGAGATACAGATTTTTCTGCTTTCTCCATCCATTGTTTTACCACTCATAAATTTAACTGGCTATATGCTAGAGCTGGCTTGCCCTGGTTCATGAGAGAGTTTGTGTATCTCTTCCCAATTCTGCATTCAGGGATATCACATCAGTAGCTTGAAATTGGCCATGGCAATCATAGTTTTACTACAGAAATTGACAAACACTGCATATTAGGGCTTTCCCCCACTGGAGCTAGCACACCACTGAATTAACTTTTCAGCCTGGTTTCATTCATGCACAGCCTTGGAAAGAGAAAATGAGTACAGGAAAATGTGGTCAGGTTAGGAGAGTCCAGGTGTGCATGTTGTGGGAGTTTCTGCAGCAGTACCCTACTTGGTCTAACATGTAGACAGGTGTTGGTAAAGTATCAATAGCCATATTTTCTGCATACATCATTTTTTCTGGTGTTGGAGTTACTGTGTCTAGCCCTCTGACTGTCTCCTTCAATAGTTAGCTAATAGACCAGTGTTTCTCTCTGCTCCTGCAGGAAGCGGTTTGACAGGGCTGAAGCGGAGTATGTGACAGCAAAGCTAGAGCTGCAGCGCAAGACCGAGCTTAAAGAGCAGCTCACTGAACACCTTTGTACGATCATCCAGCAGAATGAGCTCCGCAAGGCCAAGAAGTTGGAGGAGTTGATGCAACAGCTGGATGTGCACGCTGACGAGGAGACTCTGGAGCTCGAGGTGGAGGTGGAGAGACTGCTGTGTGAACAAGAAGCAGAAGCAAGGAAACAAGTGGTTCATTTAGAGAGGTCCTTTCAGCCGTCTGGGGAGAGCGTGACCTTAGAGTTGGCTAAAGAGAACAAAAAGCCTCAAGACCAGGCTGCTTCCCCAAAGGCAGACAAACAGGGGGAAAACTCCAATAGCATTGCCCTTCTTGATCCAGAACGGCCAAACCAAGACGTTGAAACTGCCTTAAAAGACATTTCAGCTTCTCTCATCACGTGAAGTGTCCGTGTTTGTTTTTTACAATTAAATGGGGTATTCAGTAGACTTTCTGTTGTAGACTCTGCCATGATCTCTGATAGACGCCCCTTCAAAACAATATTAATTTTTAAATCCATTAGTTTTAGTATAACATGTTTGGAGGTTCTAGAAAAATTTCAGATGATAGTTTTTTATATGTGGGCATAGTTCACCTTGATTTTAACCCAGGTCTGGGTGAAAATAAGTGATTTTAACAGATAGAAGAAAAACTACATGGTTCATTGTTTTTTGCAGACCAGGTGAATACAGAAATGTAAAGTGAAAAATGATAATCAGTACCTAATGGAACTTATTTAACTTCTCCTAGGAGAAATATTGGAAATGAGAGTTCTATTTCATGTAATCAGTGCTGCTGCTGCTGCTGCTAAGTCACTTCGGTTGTGTCCAACTCTGTGTGACCCCATAGATGGCAGCCCACCAGGCTCCCCCATCCCTGGGATTCTCCAGGCAAGAACACTGGAGTGGGTTGCCATTTCCCTCTCCAGTGCATGAAAGTGAAAAGTAAAAGTGAAGTCGGTCAGTCGTGTCTGACTCTTCGCGACCCCATGGACTGCAACCCACCAGGCTCCTCTGTCCATGGGATTTGCCAGGCAAGAGTACTGGAGTGGGGTGCCATCGCCTTCTCTGCGTGTAATCAATAAAGAGACACAAAAGCTAACATGTGGAAACGAGAATGAGAGACAAAACTAACAGAAGTATGAGGTTGAATTATTTATTCAGATCTTACTCGTGTAAAATACAACTTGGAAGTTATAGTTTACAAAAAGAACCAGACACCTTAAGTTGGCTGTTGATATACAGGCACCCATTACAAACATAGATAACATATAAATATACCACGGTATATATAATTGTACTATTAATATATTGTCTCTTTTCTAATCAGCACATTGCTTAAATTTAGGCAGTGAAAACCCTGATACAGGCTGAAAATAAAACAGAAAATCTGATTGCTACTTTTGATTATTTAAAGGTGATGTACTTTTTTCCTTAAAGTTACCTGTATGTGTTTTATATGTTGGATATAAATTATCCTGTCGTCGAACATTAAAATTGTTAAAATGATGGGTTTTTATTACTTCAATAATTTGTTAATTACCATCACTAATAGTTGACCACTACATTGTACTATATGTGAATATGTAACTATCACGTGAAATTATGATCTATTATCAGAAATTCTGAAAGTACAAATATTACATTTTAAGGCTTAAAGAACTATTATAAAAGAAGATAAGGACAAATGTAATATTGTATCCATTATAAGTTCTGAAAAAGTTAGGGACATCCTATTTTAAAATGAGTTTGTTTAAAGATATTACCTTCTAGTAATGCAGGTGAGCTTTTTATATTATGTAATTTGAGTTGAATTTATAGCTGTCCATTACTGACTTCTCTGAACAGAAACACTTAGATAGTTGGTTTTTTTATTTGTGAATTATGTACATAAAAACTGAAAGCTTCATTGTTCAAAACACTTATTTTTCTAATGAATAAATGATTCTAATGCATTTATAATGTGACAAGTTTAAACAGTTGAGTGTGTGTTCTTAAGCACTTTGTGGCAATAATGCATCCTGTTTGTTCACGTGGTAGGGGCTTCCCAGGTGGCCTCGGTGGTAAAGAATCTACCTGCCCATGCAGGAGACGCAAGAGATGTGGGTTCAGTCCCTGGGTTGGGAAGATCCCCTGGAGGAGGAGATGACAACCCCACTCCAATATTCTTGCCTGGAGAATTCCTTGGACAGACGAGCCTGGCGGGCTACAGTCCATGGGATTACAAAGAGTTGGATGTGACTGAGCAACTGAGCACACACAGTCTGGTTCTCAGTTTATACTTTTACTTAAAAGTACAAGGAGGAAGGAGAACCGTGAAGTAAATGAATTGGATGGGACCTCAGAGATGACTCAGTGTAATCGTCTTTACAGTGTTATGCCCAAGTCACAAAATCTCCCAATGACAACCAGGAATCCGATATCCGATGCAAAAGCAAGAGAGTTTTTATTACCAAGCCCGAGCTGGGGCTCCCACCGAAACCGATGCAGCGGTTACAGGGAGGAGCCCCGAGCTCTGGGTTACATTGCTTATATAGGGTATTCTCAAGTGAGAAATTTGAAAAACGGGAGTTTCCAGGTTGGGAGAAATTGGTTACCTTCTGTGGAAGGGTTAGGTGTTGGGTTCTGATTGGTCCGCAGGTAGTGGGGTGGGGTTAAGGGATTTCCGAGAAGCTCTTTCCCGGGAATTTTTACAAAATGGAGTTTTTCTGTTAACAAAATGGAGTAGCTTAGATTCTTCAACAGTTGAGGAATTAGAGAGTCAGAGCTTTTGCTTACAGCACGCTGGCCAACTTGCTCATATTAAAGTGCTGGTAAAGTTGCAGTTTTAAACTCGTGATATATCTCTTACGTATGTAAGGCCATGAAGCTCACTGCATTCTACCACTTGAAAATTTTGCTCTCTAACATATTCAGGATTTGTGTTTGTACATGTGAAATGCTTTCAAATATGTCTATAAAAGTCCCTGAAACCATTATTTTACCTTGCTTGACTTTCCCAGGGTGGTATCCAAGTGCTCAGGTGATGATATAAGTGACGAAGTTATATTGCATCAGTTTTGTACAAGGCAGCTGTCTTCCATGTGTGAGAGGAACAGAGCAAGTGAATGAGAATGGGGGCTTCTTGGTATGAGGACCACATGCGCTGGCTTTTCCAGGATAGCCCTGGTATCTTTTAAAATCATAAAATACATTTGAAAGGCTTTTGATATATGAATTCAGAAATCCACACTAGTTGTTATTTTCTACGAGTGAAACTATTGGCTCAAAATTCCTGCCCTGAGTTTACTGGGGTGCTTCATAGAACTGTTCCTCTGGTGGTGAACTTTTCCTTCCACTGCTCCAGCTGTTATCAAGACTGTTAATAATGTGATATGTAATTTCGGAGTTAATTGCTTTATCTCACTTGTTCTATTTAAAAGATAGTGTTTAGAAAACTGTAGTGATTTTCACTCATTATCTTTAAAAAGCATACTTTGAAGAGTAGTAAACGTGAATTCCTGAATTTAAAGGTTCTTGCAACTTGAGGCCCTACTTTCTTTATATATGAGCTATTTTTATAGGTTTCTGAGAATCCAACTTCCCTAAAGCATGGTTTTTAAAATTGCATTTAAAAACGAAGAGTTTTTTCAAGTCTTTTACATCTGCATAATTTTCCTGAATTATAGCAATTGCAGGTGGTAAATCTTCGTACTCACTGAGAACACAGCTGGTTTCCAAGTCAGATGCTAAAAACCTCTGATTGGAATTCCTAGAACGTATTTCATTGCTGGATTGCCATTTGAATTACAGAGTGAAAAACTCAGCTGTAAACTTCTCTCATTCTTTGTTTGGATTTGGCAACAGTACTCTCAAGGAGCTTAAGTATTCAGCAACTTCCTCTTTTGAGGCACTGGCACAAAACGAACTCAAGTTATTCTGACCCAGGCCATTCCCGTGACCTTTATAAATGATGTTATGGGTTTTGTATTTCTAAGGAGCTAAGTCAGCATTTACAAAGGCCTTGATAGATATAACTCGGTCTGCCAGACAAGACCTGGGGCCACTCCGGACCAGGGTAATTATACTCCTTCTCAACATAGATCTATCCCAGGCCAGACTTGAACTACTCTGGAGGGATGAAGCAGGACAGTGTTTTCCAGTCTGCCTTTACCCTAATGTGAGGCCAGTTTTTCAAGCTCCTAATCCCAGTTTTTCTTGAAAATAAAACATCATCTCTTCATGCAGCTGATCAAAAAACAACTGTGTAAGATATACGTGCTGCTGCTGCTGCTGCCGCTTCAGTTGTGTCCGACTCTGTGCGACCCCATAGACGGCAGCCCACCAGGCTCCCCCATCCCTGGGATTCTCCAGGCAAGAACAATGGAGTGGGTTGCCATTTCCTTCTCCAATGCATGAAAGTGAAAAGTCCAAAGTGGAGTCGCTCAGTCGTGTGCCACTCTTAACGACCCCATGGACTGCAGCCTACTAGGCTCCTCCATCCTGGGATTTTCCAGGCAAGAGTACTGGAGTGGGGTGCCATTTCCTTCTCCAAGATATATGTAGAACTATATAAAAGGTATGGTATACATTCTGTGCCTTTTGTCCTTCAGCTTATAGTCTGAAGGACTAAGATATACTTACATAAAACAAACAGTGGTAGCAAAACAATGTATAATTTGGGGGAAGCAAAATAAATGACCACTGATGCATCCTCCAGAAGTCTTCAATTTTTAGAGTACGTCTAATTTTAAATAGTCTATCTAGTTCTGCAATCTCTGAATACATTTAGAACCTACCATATCTTTGTCTTTAGCACAGAGGAACAACATATATACAACAGAAAAAAACAACAAAAACCCTCTGCTAGAAAACATGTCCAGATTTTGAGTTAAAAAATTGTAGTCACTAGAGCAAAACTGAATTAGAAAAAGGGGACGTTTTTGCATGACATGATTTAAAACAGGGGCCCACTGAGATTTATCAGTTAAGAAAAAAATCAAAATTGGAAAAATGAAATTTAAGCACGTATCTTTCTGACAAAGAGTTGGTAATATCTTATATGAAGCAGAGCATAAATATAATAGCCCATTACAATAATTCAAGGTGTTGCTGAACCAGGGGGCAATAATTATTGCCCAAGCCAGAACAAGATGGAAATGGAATGATCATAGAAACTCAGGGGTAACAGCATGGATGTACATTCAAAGATTACACATAAGAGAAGTCTTTTCAAGCCAAATGACCCCGGGCGTCTAAAATAGAGCCATAATTAAGCAATAAGACGTGACAGGGAGCACATTTCTCAGTGATTATAGCATGCCTCAGGGGATAAGTCACTAGGCCAAAGGTTCGTATGAGGAGTGAAATAATAACCTTGCAATGTATAGTATCAAGCTCATAGAGGGAAAAGGAGAAGGAAATGAATAAGGGGCATTAGAGGAGTCATTTCATGAGCTATGATTTCAGTTGCTGGGTAATACTGCCATGTGTACTTTACATGTAGCCATTAGCCGTACCCAGCATCCTGAGACTGTATTTACACCAGAACCCTCATCTAATTTAATACCCTGCAGAATTGTCCATTTCTCATATTCTTGGCCAAGTAGAAACAAGCAGTTAAGTCACAGACTTGAAAGTTCATAGTCATATGTAAGGAATCCCAGTCTGGTAGAACTTACAGTTGCTTAGACCTAGCTTTTATAACTGAAAAAAATTGAAGCAACCACAAATTATTTTTATTATCTTGGCTGATGTATCTCATGTACATTTCCCTCAGAAACTACCAATGGCCATGGCCCCAGGTGTCACATAGATCCAGAAATATGTCCAGCCTTCTAATCTAAGCTTTCCCTTCCCTACTGCTGTGCTAATGGGAGAGAGGTAGAACTCTAGAGCTAGTGACCAACTGGACCTCACAATCTGATGGAGGCAGGCCGCTCCCCAGGATAAGTATTCCATCTTCAGTAGCCTTAACGTGGGGTAAACAATTTCTAAACTGGCATGTCCTGAAAAGCCCAGCAGACAAAGGTAGGTATCTTATTGCCAGATGTCTCTCCATGTTTCTATGATTCTTTATCACTTCAGAAAGGAAAGGAAAGTGAAGTTGCTCAGTTGTGTCCGACTCTTTGCGACCCCGTGGACTGTAGCCCACCAGGCTCCTCTGTCCATGGGATTCTCCAGGCAAGAATATCGGAGTGGATTGTCATTTCCTTCTCCAGGGGATCTTCCCGAGCCAGGGATCGAACCCAGGTCTCCTTCACTGCAGGCAGACGCTTTAACCACTGAGCCACCAGAGAGAAGATAGCTACAAATCTGAACCAAAGTCAGAGGATAAGAGTTTTTGTATGTATGAACCTCAGCATCTCCCAATACCAGTAAATTTTGTCTTAGGCTACACCCTGGACAAAATTCTAGGCAAGCAATCATTTATCTTAGATATCTTAGGCCCTTTTTCTGGTGACCAGTACTCTCACTCTTTCTCTCAAAATCTATTCTTGAGGAAAAATCTGAATACAGTTCCTCCAAGATTCTTATGTTGAAATCTAAACCCCAGTGTGATGGTATTAGGAGGTGAGGCCTTTGGGAGGTGATGAGGTGATGAGGGTAGAATCCTCGTGAATGGTATTTGAGCCCTTGTAAGAGATGGCAGAGAAAGGGGAGAAGGGGACCACAGAGGATGAGATGGTTGGATGACATCACCAACTCAACAGACATGAGTCTGCGCAAGCTCTGGAAGTTGATGATAGACAGGGAAGCCTGGTGTGCTGTAGTCCGTGTAGTCGCAAAGAGTCGGACACGACTGAGCAACTGAACTGAACTGAACTGAAGAGACAGCAGAAACGTCTCTAATTGCTTGCACTATGTGTGGACACAGGAAATCATCTTTGAACCAGGAAGCGGGTCCTCACTAGACCTCAAATCTCCCAACACCTTGATCTTGGACTTCCCAGCCTCTGGAATTTGAAAAGTAAATTTATATTGTTTATGTTACCCCATCTATATACTATTCTATTAGGTTTTCAGACGTTTGGTCCTGTCCAAAGCTTCTATGAGCATTATTTGGTCCATGCCAAATAGTTTTGGATGGAACCAAATATCAAGGACCTTTTGGCATGAACCAAATGTCCTATGAACCAAGTATCTTATGGGCATTCTGGACAGGACCAAATGTCCTGTAATTTTCTGTTATAGCAGCCCTAACAGATTAAGACAAAATTACTTACATCTTAGGAATAATTTAAGTTGTAGGTTAGTTTTCCCCAGGGTGTCTGCATTTTAATGAATGGAATATTTTAAAATAATGTACTTTAATTTGTGTAGTGGAAATCTTAACCCCCAGCTAAAGGAATTTCAAGCAGCAGAGAGCAGGTGTGAGAATAGTGCTGCTGACTGTAGAGGACTTGAGGAAATTCTGAAATCAAACCCTACTGTATGAGCTGAGGAATGAGTCCCCAAAGCCTTTATTGCCCATGCTGGAATAATTCTTAGATGAGGAAAATTACCCCAACCTGTCCTCCCCCAACTTCCTGTTGCTAATGTAACATTCTATTCGAGAGAAACCAAGGCTGTCATTCAGGCCACATATATCAGTTATCTACATATATCACCAAAACTTAGTGTATTAAAACAGCAATTGCTTCTCTTTTCTCATGGAATTCTGTGTGTCAGTACTTTGGTTTAGGCTGTATAGAGAAGTTTACAGGAGAAGGCAATGGCACCCCACTCCAATACTCCTGCCTGGAAAATCCCACGGATGGAGGAGCCTGGAAAACTGCAGTCCATGGGGTTGCTGAGGGTCGGACACGACTTAGCGACTTCACTTTCACTTTTCACTTTCATGCATTGGAGAAGGAAATGGCAACCCACTCCATTGTTCTTGCCTGAAGAATCCCAGGGACAGGGGACCCAGTGGGCTGCCGTCTCTGGGGTCACACAGACTTGGACATGACTGAAGCGACTTAGCAGCAACAGTAGAGAAGTTTACAGCTATTGATAGGGAACACTTATCTGGTTGCAGCATTTTGATGGCTTTCATGGGGCTAAATAGTCTAAGAATGCCTCACTCACATTTTGTCTATTAGTCAGTCAGTTCAGTTGCTCAGTCATGTCTGACTCTTTGCGACCCCATGAATTGCAGTACGCCAGGCCTCCCTGTTCATTACCATCTCTCGGAGTTCACTCAGTCTCACATCCATCGAGCCTGTGATGCCATCCAGCCATCTCATCCTCGGTCGTCCCCTTCTCCTCCTGCCCCCAGTCCCTCCCAGCATCAGAGTCTTTTCCAATGAGTCAACTCTTCGCATGAGGTGGCCAAATTACTGGAGTTTCAGCTTTAGCATCATTCCTTCCGAAGAAATCCCAGGGCTGATCTCCCTCAGAATGGACTGGTTGGATCTCCTTGCAGTCCAAGGGACTCTCAAGAGTCTTCTCCAACACCACAGTTCAAAAGCATCAATTCTTTGGCGCTCAGCCTTCTTCACAGTCCAACTCTCACATCCATACATGACCACAGGAAAAACCATAGCCTTGACTAGATGGACCTT
>SJYV01025233.1:1852938-1896227 GCA_006410875.1 Neotragus pygmaeus
CTGCACTCAATATGCCAGCAAATTTGGAAAACTCAGCAGTAGTCACAGGACTGGAGAAGGTCAGTTTTCATTCCAATCCCAAAGAAAGACAAGGCTAAAGAATGCTCAAACTACTGCACAATTGCACTCAATCTCATGTGCTAGTAAAGTCATGCTCAAAATTCTCCCAGCCAGGCTTCAGCAATACGTGAACTGTGAACTTCCTGATGTTCAAACTGGCTTTAGAAAAGGCAGAGGAACCAGAGATCAAATATCCAACATCCGATGGATCATGGAAAAAGTAAGAGAGTTCCAGAAAAACATCTATTTCTGCTATATTGACTATTCTAGAGCCTTTGACTGTGTGGATCACAATAAACTGTGGAAAATTCTGAGAGATGGGAATACCAGACCACCTGACCTGCCTCTTGAGAAATTTGTATGCAGGTCAGGAAGCAACAGTTAGAACTGGACATGGCACAACAGACTGGTTCCAAAAAGGAAAAGGAGGACGTCAAGGTTGTATATTGTCACCCTGCTTATTTAACTTCTATGCAGAGTACATCATGAGAAACGCTAGACTGGAAGAAATACAAGCTGGAATCAAGATTGGTGGGAGAAATATCAATCACCTCAGATATGCAGATTACACCACCCTGACGGCAGAAAGTGAAGAAGAACTAAAGAGCCTCTTGATGCAAGTGAAAGAGGAGAGTGAAAAAGCTGGCTTAAAGCTCAACATACAGAAAACGAAGATCATGGCATCTGGTCCCATCAATTCATGGGAAATAGATGGGGAAACAATGGAAACAGTGGCTGAGTTTATTTTTCTGGGCTCCAAAATCACAGCTGATGGTTTCTGCAGCCATGAAATTAAAAGACACTTACTCTTGGAAGGGAAGTTATGCCCAACCTAGACAGCATATTCAAAAGCAGAGACATTACTTTGTCAACAAAGGTCTATGGTTTTCCTAGTAGTCATATATGGATGTGGGAGTTGGACTATAAAGAAAACTGAGCGATGAAGAATTAATGCTTTTGAACTGTGGTGTTGGAGAAGATTCTTGAGAGTCCCTTGGACTGCAAGGAGATCCAACCAGGCCATCCTAAAGGAAATCAGTCCTGAATATTCATTGGTAGGACTGAGTTGAAGCTGAAACTCCAATCTTTGGCCACCTGAGACAAAGAGCTGACTCATTTGAAAAGACTCTGATGGTGGGAAAGATTGAGGGCAGGAGGAGAGGGGACGACAGAGGATGAGATGGCTGGATGACATCACCGACTTGATGGACATAAGTTTGGGTGAACTCCAGGAGCTGGTAATGGACAGGGAGGCCTTGCATGCTGTGGTTCATGGGTTCCAAAGAGTTGGACACTACTGAGCGACTGAACTGAACTGAAACCTCTATAGCACAGTTGCTCTTCTGCAGGTTCTCATCACAAGCCCCCAGCTGTAAATGTGGACAGCTGAACTGAGTGCTTACCAAGGAAAAACTCCTGGCACAGCTTCCACCATGTAAACAACTTTATCCTTAGATCAAAACAAATGGATTGGAAATCATAACAAGCCACCACGCAACACAAGGCGACTGGAGTTCACAGGGAGTGATCCTCTGGCTCACTATATACATAAGATATATATATATATATATATATATAATACATAGCTATGCATATAATGTGGAAAAGTAGAAGTGTGCTCAGTCGTGTCCAACTCTTTGCGACCCCATGGACTTTAGCCTAGCAGACTCCTCTGTCCATGGGATTTTCCAGGCAACAGTACTGGAGTTGTTTGCCATTTCCTTCTCCATATAAAGTAGATAACTAATAAGGACTCACTCTATAGCACAGGGAACTCTACTCAATACTTCTTAATGGCCTATATGGGAAAAGAATCTGGAAAGAATGGAGATGCATATATATGTAGCTGATTCGCTTTGCCATAGAGAAGAAACTGACAGTCCGTTTTAAATCAACTACATTCCAATAAAAATTAATTAAAAATAAATAAAGACAAAAGGTGACCCTGGTCTGGTGCCAGGGTGACAACAGCCATCAGCAACCAGCGTTCCCAGGTAGATTCCCATTCAGACTATCTCCAGCAAAACAGTTCCTTGACTCCTGGGTTTGGAAAGTAAGGTGAGGCTCCTGTGGCTGCTGAGGTCTGGGACCCTGGCAGGCCCAGGTCTGTGATTCCAGCCTGTACATTGCCCACAAGTGGCCCAGGAGGGCACCCAGTCCTATGTACCTGCCCTGAGCTCTCTGTAACCTGCCTGGCCTGTCCAGTTCAGCTATGGTCTGTGGGGTCAGAAACCATGTGGTCACATTTGAGAGTCATCCTGAAGTGAGACCACCCACTGCTGTTGCACCCATCTCATCCTTATCTTGGGAGGCTGAACACAGGCAGAATCAAGCTCCCCGTTGTCCTATCCAATTTGGGGTCATGGGCTCCAGCAGGCAAGTCCTCAGATGAGCTCTTTAGCATTCTTGTCTAATTCCCTTAGTTGCTCCTGGTTCCCATGACATCAGGAAGGTCCTGGAATGTGTGGTCAAGTCTTAGTTGTCACCATTTCTACTTTCTTCTGAGATTCCCTCTGTTCATCTCTCTTCCCACCTCCTTGCTGGTGTCCAGCTGCATCCCCACTCTGGTTCAATGAGTAGGAGGTTCAACGAGCCTTGTCTAGGGCACTGAGATATAGTCCAGCCAAGCTCCTGTGAATGCATTTCCTTCTGGTGTGTGAATGCTAACTCAATTCAGTCACATCCGACTCTTTGAGATCCCGTGGACTATAGCCTCGCAGGTTTCTCTGTCCATGGGATTCTCCAGGCAAGAATACTGCAGTGGGTTGTCATTTCCATCCCCATAATTCTAATCCCTATGTGACGTTAATTCTTCTAGAATGCTTTCTTTCGGTTGGGCATTCTGCTTATGAAACATGTATTTTAAAACAAAATGATTGGAGGAAATCCAATTTCATTGCATAGTCATAGAGTTTACTTTTTGAGTGGAATGTTCTGTTTTGTTTTGTTTTCCTGTCTTCACTTTTTATCTAATTTCTTCTAGAAAATCAGTATACAGTGGCCTTTAACACAGTATAGGGAAGAGTATATTTTTATGTTTTTAATGAAAGTACTGAGGCTGAAACTGTTTGCATAACAAATGGGGTTGACCATCACCCAGAACTGATCTCTCTTTTTGTAAAGAGATTTTATTTGATTACTCTAGTTTATTCACGGAGATAACGCAGAAGTGAGAGAAATTCTAGAATGTTGTGCTTTAGAGTGTCATCTACTTTCACTAGGAAGAATGCAAAATATTTCCCNGTTGGTGATGGACAGGGAGGCCTGGCATGCTGCGATTCATGGGGTCGCAAAGACTCAGACACGACTGAGTGACTGAACTGAACTGAATGCTAATCCCAGGTTGTGATGGTGTTGAGATGGGAGGAGGTGGTGGGGGAGTAAGGGGATTGCATCATTTGATTGCCTTTTTCTGATAAGAATGATATCCTCCAGGGGCAGAAAGCACAACCAAAATATCAGCACTCCTTGTGAAACAAGGCAGGTTATGACAGGATGACATTTTCATCTCTTGATTAACCTTAAGAACAAGCTGCTATTTGTTAGACCATCCTTATTTTGTGAAATTATCCTTAGAAATGAAGAAGGATTATCATTTGATAAAAGAGGAAGGTGAAACTCACTTTCACTTGGCTAGATGCTTGAAATGTTTATTTCTTTTAGTCTTCATAATAACTTTATCCATTTCTGTTATTATCCACAATTTGGGAGTAAGCGAAGTATAGTTTGGGCTTCCTGGCTGGCTCAATGGTAAAGAACCTACCTGCCAATGCAGGAGCCCCAGGAGATGTGGGTTTGATCCCTGGATGGGAAAGATCCCCTGGAGGAGGAATTGGCAACCCAATCCAGTATTCTTGCCTGAATAATCTCATGGACAGAGAAGCCTGACAGGCTACAGTCCACGGGGTTACAAAGAATCAGACGCAACTGAGTTGACTGAGCATGCATGCAAAGTACGGGTTAAGCAACACAAAAATTAAGCATCTTGTCTAAGGTCATATATCTAGTTGGAGAGAAACTACAGTAAGAACCAAGAGAACAGGTCCTCTATTTGTCTTTGTAATGGTCGTGGTGGTGCACTGCCCAGGTGACCCCTTCAGGACTGAGCCACCCCTCCCCCTAGCTGTGGGAGCATTGGTTGCTAATGGCTCACCTCACTGGAGAATCTCTTCCAGGAGTTGCCAGAGGTGAAAGAGAGTGGCCTTGCCTATATTTGTGCCCTCTTTCTGGGAGACAGCCTGCAACCAAAGGCCAGGAGTTATGGGGGTACAAGTCATCCCCATGCTTCAGTTGGGAAGAAGTGGGGCCAGAACTCCTCACAGGATCAGCTCTAGTCTTTGTTTTGTGTGTGTCATACCCGGCCTTTCTCCCTGCCCAGTCCTGCTGCCTTGACCACTTACAGTCCTCATCACACACACTCGCCAATAAACTCTGGCACACACATCTCCATCCCAGATTCTATTTTCTGGTAAAGCTGTTCTGTGACAGCCTTCTGGAATCCATGTTAAAAATGAAAAAACAAAAATATAAACTTTTTAAATGCCGGAACATAGAAAAAAAACAGAAAGAGAAACAAATCATACCCTGCCTCATTGTTTCAGTAGAGTGGCCCTAGGATTCTACACATGGATATCTGGAAATAACATTCTTATTCCAAGAAAAATGTTATAAGTCATAGGATCTTACTCTTTTCAGAAACCAAATGAATGTCAAAGAGATGTCCTCCCCTGTCCTACTCCCAACCACCTTGATTTTACGATTTTAAAAAGTATTGGTAAATGAGGCTTTGAAAAAGTAACTGACTTGGTTATGGTCACCCAGCTCTTTGGCAGATGAAATGTTTATTTCTTTTAGTCTTCATAATAACTTTATCCATTTCTAATGCTGAATGTAAGATGTCAGTACAAAACATGAAGCCAAGGTAATATTAAACTTTTAATCTGACTAAATTAAAATGTTTTTATAGTACCTATTATGTGCAAGAAAGTACTCAGAAATGCCAATTTTAGAGTTAGTGATACATAACTATTGCCTTTACAAATATAGTAAAGCAACTTAATGTCATGAAGCAAACATTACTCTCTGCTTTAACTGGATCTTACTTGATTCTACCTGTTTTAACCAGTAGTGTATTTTACATGTAGTTCACATGGCTTAAAGTGATGCAGTTTCTCTCTTGGCCATCCTGTGGATAATTTAAATTTAAATTTCACCATGCTACTGCTAAGTCACTTCAGTTGTGTCCGACTCTATGTGACCCCATAAACAGCAGCCCACCAGGTTCCCCCATCCATGGGGTTTTCCAGGCAAGAGTACTGGAGTGGGGTGCCATTGCCTTCTCCAAATTTCACCATATTACATGATAAATTGTTTATTTTCCTTAAAAGGAACAACTTCAAGTGTGCCAGAGCTCTGGGAGTTCTTTTTCTTTTCAGTTGGATTAGTTTATATATGGGGATCTTGGAAACTGAAAGAAGATTCAGTTGCAGAAGGGAAAACTTTGTGCATGACTCTGATGTCTCCAATACATACGTGCTCATGTGCATAAACACACACACACACCGTCCTCCATCAGGAGGTTAAAGGACCATGGCCTTTTGTTCATGGGATGGATTAACATTGCTGGATTTCTTGGAGGGAGAAAGGACTTTCCAAGTTGTTATATGCTGGACGTGTTGAGAGTGCATGGTTATGTAACACCATATTTTTTAATACGACTGACAGTCTGTCTTGAGATTTAAGTGTTTTTTGACAGTTTTTATGCACCTGTTAATTCAAAGCTCTTAACATATGCCAGTTAANCGGGTGGGAGGGAGGCAGGCAGGCTGACGGGAAGAAGTCCTTCCTCCAATCTGGAAATCAGCTGAAGCCTCCTCTCTGTGACCTGAACAAACCATTTCTAGGTGAGGCGGTTGAAAATAATACCATTTGATTTCCCAGGGAAGAGTTATCAGAGCCAACACAGGTCTTTCAGCATGGTTGGTTACCCTGGATAATATTCTGTTGTGTTCAAGTGGAGAACTCAGAATCTGAAAAGACCATTATGTTCTTCACAGCATCTGTTTAGGAGAGCTCTCCATCTGTTCTCTGCTCCACACCTTCCTTCCATACACACTTACCCACATCCAGCAAAACTGTGGACCAGTGACCCAATTTTTCCAATGCTAACTCCATGGATTTTAAGAACTGAGGCCTTACATTTCTCTGTACCACAAAGACCAATATTTCTGGTGTAAATAAAGAAATAACTTTCATCAAACCTAAGGCTGACTGAGGGATATTCACTTTAGTACTAATTACATGCCAAAAGAAAAATGATCTCTCTTTACCTACAAGGGGGCTTCCCAGGTGGTGCTAGTGGTAAAGAACCTGCCTACCAATGCAGGAGACATAAGAGATGCAAGTTTAATCCCTGGTTTGGGAAGATCCCCTGGAGGAGAGCATGGCAACCCACTCCAGTATTCTTGTCTGGGAAATCCCATGCACAGAGGAGCCTGGCAGATTACAATCCATGGGGTCACAAACAGCTAGATACAACTGAAGTGACTTCACACACATGCACACACTGTGCTTACAAAGTACCCTGTACTCAGGGCATTAAAACAGCATTGAGTGGAAGATAAATAAGCATTTGCTTTTCTTTTTAATTTATTTTAATTGGAGGATAATTACTTTACAGTATTGTGATGGTTTTTGCGATATATCAATATGAATTGGCCATAGACATACATGGTGTGCCCTCCATCCTGCACCCTGCTCCCACCTCCCTCTGTTCTCTGACTGTCTGGGGCAACAAGTGTGGATTTGATATACTCTAAACATCTGATACCTTCCTACTTGAGGGTACAGAACAATTGCTGTCCAACAGAAATGTAATGCAAGCTACAGTGTAAGTCTATGCATATGTAATTTAAAATTTTCCAGTAGCCACATTTGCAAAAGTCAAGGGAAATGGGTAAAAATAATTTAAATAATGCATCTATTTAATGTCTAAAATATTATCATTTTGATGTGTAAGCAATTCATGAGAAATCTTATGTGAAATCCAGCATATATTATGCACTCAGAGCATCTCAGTTTGGACTAGCCGTGTTAGTTAGCCACATTTCAAATTCTTAATATCCATGTGCAGCAAGCACAGTTCTAAAATGTTGGTTGTGAAAATGTTCCAACAAATGAAAAATGACTTCTCTTTTTAACCCTGTATTACGTTTATTTTCATGTAATTGTTTGAATGTCCCTTTCAGCTTCACAGTGATGATCATCAGATTCAAAGCAATTAGCACACGAAAACAGAACTATTAAAAAGTGGAATGAAATACCTAGATGGAAAAGTGAATTTTGAGTCATCAGGGTATCTGAGCAGAATCTAAATGACTGTCTGCAGTGATGCTATGGTTAAGTTCTGTATAAGGCAGTATACACAGTGGTTAAGAGCTTGGTGTTTAGAGCCAAGTAGAACTGGATTGGGCTTCCCAGGTGGCACTATTGGTAAAGAACCTGCCTGTCAATGCAGGAGACATGAGACACGGGTTCAGTCCCTGGGTTGGGAAGATCCCCTGGAGGAGGGGCAAAGCAATCCACTCCAGTATTCTTGCATGGAGAATTCCATGGACATAGGAGCCTGGTGGGCTACAGTCCATTGGGTTATAAAGAGCCAGACATGACTGAAGCAACTTAGTGCATACACACACACAACTGGGTTACAATCTCATCTCCACTATTTGGGTTGTGGCAAGAATTTTAGCATTTTGAGACTTAATTCTCTTATTTGTAAAACAGGAATAATGACTTCATAAAATTGTTATGTGGAAAAATTAAAGAATAAATCTATAGCTCTCACAAAAAAGATATTATGATTATTACAGCATAAGAAAACTGCCTACAGATATTTGGTACTAAAGATGGATAACAAAGTATTAAACATTTAAATCATTATATCTCCTTTAACTTCTCAGCTACTCTAATCTATCATGGTATAGCAAGGTCATCATTTGTTAAAGACTAAATCGCTAGACTTCATAGTTATTTGCAACAAAAATGGTTCACTTCTAAAACTGTGATTTTGTTACATTTTTAGGGGGAAAGAAATAACTAACTTTCATTGAATGTTGAGGGTTTTGTTTTTTATTTTTTCCCCCTGCTTTCTGTTTGTTTCTGCAGTGGACCAACTCTTTTCTGCATCCCATCTTACAAATCCCTCAAGGGAGTGTTCATCTTAAAGACTGAGGATACTGAGGATCTGGGAAATCAAAGGTACACAGTTAATATGTAGTGTATTAAAATATGAGTCCAGACCTGTCCAACTTTAAAGCTTGTGCTATTTCCACTACATGGAAGTGTCTGGATTTGACTTTCACTTGTCTGCCACTTTCAATCAGTAGTAGAAATAGAAATAGTCTTTCAATCAACACTGAAAAACCAACATTCTGGCTCCTAAATTGACTGTGGTTAAAATACATGTATCCCAACCAGCACCATTTACCTGGAAAGGCGATTACCTGCTCCACCTATGGGTCATCACCATTACCCACATCATCACAGTCTGCTTGGGCACTGCTTCTTACTGCACCACTGAAACATTCACTCCTTTGAGGAGATCACTTCTGATGAAAAGAAATACTGGAAATTGGGACCCATAAGTTGAAACATACTTCAGGAGACTTCTCTGAGAGGATGCTACTCCAGTGTTCTTGGGGCAACACCAGTGGCCACCCTAGAGGTGGGTGTCATGCACACATTTCAGAGTGACTTTGCAGGTGTGTCTATCACAATCCAACTAGTTTAATGTTGATATCAGGGAAATGGGGAGAGTGGAGTGGCAAGGAAGAACAGAAAATAGATGCTTGAATGCCACTCTTTTGGACAATCATTCATGATTAATCACTATCAGTACCTTTAGAACATGTCTGCTATAGAAGAAAGCAAAAGAACAAAAGCCCTGGCAGTTGTTCTGAGAGTCTCTGATCAAGTTGGTAGCTGTGCAGTTTTTGCTAAGTCATGTCTAACTCTTTTGTGACCCCACGGACTGTAGCCCACCAGGCTCCTCTGTCCATGGAATTTTCCAGGCAAGAATACTGGAGTGGGTTTCCATTTCCTCCTCCAGGGGATCTTCCTAACTCAGGGATTGAACCCACATATCCTACATGGGCAGGCGGATTCTTTACCTCTGAGCCACCAGGGAAGCCTTGTAGAGAGAAGTCCAGATAAGAATACCCATAGTATGGGCTCTGATTTTCAGAGGAGTCAAAATTCTCCAGTTTTGATCCTGGAACAGAAAGGAACAATCTGGTTCAAACTACATTTGTATTTCTTATCTGTGACGTATTCCATTTAGTTTAAACACACTTCTGTGTTTCCCTTAGGCTTTCTCACTCCTGAGAAGCAGTTTCTACAAATTATATATAATTACCACTTCTGGTCAAAGGTGAGAGGGAAATTAGCATCACAATGGCAAATTTTCTCTCTGGGTGTTGCCAACTCACACAGTTCCACGGGTGATTGTAGTGTGTTAAGCCTCCGTTTACAAGCAGGAAAGCTCAGCAGAGCCCATGAGGACAGCATTAAAAATTCCTAATCATAGACAAGCATTTCAGACATTCATTACCACACAAGCCATCAATGGATTAGATCTAATAAGCCAAATACTTGCAGACCTCAGCCCTGGGGCTGCTTAGACTATTCACAGTAATGGAAAGTCAAATGGGCCTGAGTTACACCCTGCCTTCTTTTGAAACAAGCCAATGGGCCTCTCTCTCCTCATAACGGGGTGTTAGGATACTAGCTGAAAGACAGTAGGCTCAGACATTTGGGTTTTAGCACTCTATTTGGTTAGAGACAGTAGGAAGTCATCTAGTGATTCAGCACCTACCCACCTGCGTGTGTGTGCGCACGCACACACACACACACACACATACAGGCATTTTTTAAAACTGTTAAGCTGGAGGAGGTAGGCTTTTGGAGGGAAGATAGAGGTGTTCTCTCCACTATGCTAGGAGAATGAAAATAACTCATCTTTTTCAGTAAGAAGAAATTGTAAAATATTCTTCCATAAATAAAAATGAAAAACTATACACATGCATAAATTTCTGAGACAGACGCCAAGAACTGCTCTGAAGCTATGTGAATTTTTCTTGTGCATTTGTCAGCCTGACTCCAAACCATTTTATTCTTTCCTCATTTCTCCTCTCTGCTCTGTCTGTTTTTAGTTAGTTGCTTCTTGGCATAGCTTCCGTTGGAGCAGAGTGCCTGTTCTTCTTCTTTTTTTTTTTTCCCCCTCCCTCTTCTTCTTTTTTCCAAACTTTTTTTTTTTTTTTAGTGTTCTTTCTCCTGGGCTCTGAAGTGACTCTGCAATAATTACTCCGGCCAGAGCAAATAGGAGGGGGTCTCTAGAGCCCAGCCCGTCCATCTCCATCAGGCCTTCATACAACATGTAAAAAGCCGTACAAGGAGGGGGACAGAGACATGTTCACGAACGCAAGTACCTTCTGCCGGTGATTCGCTTCTCTGTGAGAGTGTGCAGTGTCCTCGCCACCTTCCTTGTGAGCGGACTTGCCCAAGGACGCCATTTTGTACCGAGGACTTCCTGCTGAGGAATCTTACAAATTGCTTTTGCTTTTAAGAACTAGTAAAGATTACTGTACTCATTTATTTACAGAGCTCCATTACATTGAAACCCCCTTTTTAAAAACTGGTTTCATCACAATATGTTTCAAGTTGTAGGAAACTGAAAAATAGAATCACACTAGCCATGCAGCCACATATTGAACTGAAAAGATGGCTGTTTTTCATCTAAGTGTAAGCAAACAAGTTTTATATGAATATGGAGTAGATTTTTAAAAGCATCATGAATACACAGAATATAAACTGAAACACACTGTCAGGGCACATCTTTGTCCTTGTTCTTTTTGTCTGGAGAGCTGGAGTGGATTTAGCTGGTGTTACTGTTTCTAGCACTGTGTGGCCAGACGTTGGAACGGACACCATAGCAGAACACATCGTAAGCGTGCTTTGGGTCAGGAATATAAGAAGAAAGAAAGACAAGTCAATGCCTTTAGTAAACTGAGGGGTTTTTTAAAACTTTAGTCAGCCCTGTAGTTTAATGAAACAGTGGAAATTGGACAATTTGTTCCTGTCTAACCATTACCAAATTCATGGACACAGCTTCTTTGAAAGACTTAACTGGGAAGCATGAAACCCACTCTGTCTTTAGGTAAAACTTGAAATAAGATTCTTTCCTTCTCTATCAACAGTTTTTTCAAGGAGACATAGAAACATCAAGGCATGTGTTCATGGTGTGCATAGGATATATGAACAAAATTTAAATCTCTGCCATGTACAGAATTTAAAAAAAAAAAAAGCATGTTCATTTCAGGAAACACCCGTGGCGGATTCATGTCAATGTTTGGCAAAACCAATACAGTATTGTAAAGTAAAATAAAATAAAAGCAAAATAAAATAATAATAAAGGAATCAACACATCCAAATGCAAAGATGGATGTGAGAGAAAATCATCTTAAGTATGAAATGAGAGATATGAATTGGAATGACTTGGCTTGGCTGCATGCAAGAAAAAATGATCAAACCTTACCCCTTTCACGTATGCAGCCTGGAGAATGTCATTTCAATCACTTTTGCAGTTGGTCTACCAAGTACTTTTGAAATATCCTGTATCTACCAACAACAAGCACCCCCATCAGAGAGGGAACATAGCCTATGGCCATGTCTACATGATGCCAAACACTTGGGTAAAAACTGAAACCATTACACCAGTTCCTTGATGATTTTCAGACACTCAGCTCTTTGGCATTGTAGAGGGATACAACTGCGATTTTTCATTTTTCATTATTTTCATCAGTTTTCATTCTGATATTTTTTTATTGTGTAGCTATAGTCAATGGCTAGATAAGTGTATGTTTATCAGTAAAATAATTTAAGAGCTATACATAGTAATTCAAGGGAAGGAAATTTGAAGATACATAAACAGTTAAATCATCATGCCATGGTCACCTGTGTGTCTTTATTATACACAAACTCATAATACACAAGTGCAAACATACACTCAAGCACCAGTTTTTAAAAATCCAGTTAAGTGAGATTACCCCCTCTACCTTTAATTATTTGATGTGATATTATCTCAGTCTTATTAATCCATATGCCCAACAACTCCTATGAGAATAAAACTTTGCAGAAGTACATGACTTCTCTTTGTAAATCTGCAAACCATTTTTTTTCCTATCACTTGAAATATTGTCACTGTGGTTTCAGTTATGCACAGAATATATTTTAAAGGCACCGCTCAAACCCAGAATGCTCTGAGCCTCTCTGTTATTTTAGTGATCTATGGTTGCTGAAATACAACTTCATCTTCTAAATTATAAAATATACTTACTGTTTTTTTTTACCAGAAATAAAAATTGTATCCAAAGAACATGTGATTAATATTCTTATGTTAAAAGATTCAAAATCAAGATGAGAATAAATATTTTGTGTTTTGGTATTTGCCAACAGAGTTACTTAATGTCTGTTAATTAGGAGATGGAGAAATGAGGAAATGTAATTAAAATGAAGAAGCATTTTATAGTTGAATTATTTAAAATGAGTTTTTAATGATTTCTAAACTATTTTCTAAAATAAATGGTAAAGATAGTGTATAAACTATTTAATAAAAGTTGTTTTCAAAAGACCCATAACATACCACTAACCTTTTCCCTGAGCCTTCCATTCTGCAAAAATTCTCCTGACTATAAAGCATATTCATAAATGCCACACCAGTAGAGACATACTTACCATACCCAGTCTTGTTATTCATTGTACAGGAAAAGCTCCTCTTCCTATTTTCTCAGTTTTAAAATGCAACTGCCTATAGGTAATATATACATGAAATGGCATTCCTTTTCA
The DNA here is from genome assembly GCA_006410875.1 of Neotragus pygmaeus. NCBI lineage: Eukaryota > Metazoa > Chordata > Mammalia > Artiodactyla > Bovidae > Neotragus > Neotragus pygmaeus. Next base: position 1,865,899 of record SJYV01025233.1, read on the forward strand.
AGATATTGAATGTCATAAATCAGATCATTTTAAGATTAGAAGAATCAGTGTTTTCAAGACAATGTACTTGAATTATCTAGGCAGAGACACCCATGTGCTTAAATAAGGTTGGAATTGTGTAGAATCATTCATAAAGTTATAAATTAAACACATTGTTCAAGAAAACACTTGAAATGGACACTGAGAAACCATATAATTAAATAAAAATTGAAAGCTTTTGAACATGTCCAGATTGGTATAAATGGTTTCACAGACATAGATTTCACATTTTCATTTTAATAGCAATAAAATATTTTGTTTATGTACATTCACTTTAAAACTCAACTTGAAAAGCATGGCATATATAGCATTTATGCACATGCTTACCATATATTTAAATATTTTAATGAGCCATGACTGAAAATACATAAAGGTTTGTATGTCAACACTGGCTCCATTATAGAAAATATTTTCCTTTCTCTATTTTATTTCTAAAAATATGAAATGTTTGGGAAGTATGGAGAATAAGAGAGAAGAAATGCTTTAAATAACATAGATTTTGAAGGTGCACTATACTTTCTTTCTTTTTCCTCTTTCTATTGAGAACAAGAATAAATACATGAGTAGTTTAGTGCAGAGGAGAAATTATACAGAAACTGAGATGAAAGATATCACTGCAGCAATAATGTATAAATACTATCAGCTCTGTGTTCCTCTATCACTTGTGAACGTTTAGAACATACTCAGCGTGTTTGCTGGGTCAGATAAACTTTTGAAAGTCATTATTTGTCTATTTTTCAAAACTTCAAAATTTAGTGCTTTTTAATTTTGAACAAAGAAATTAAAAGTGGTTGCAAACTGAAGGTTATTGTATAAAACAAACACACATACACAAAAAAGAAAAGAGAAAACAAGAAGAATAATATGGAAACAGAGGGAGAAATAATTCTAGAGGAGGGCAAAGGGGACAAAGTTAAAATCAGAATTGAAAGGGTCTAATAACAGAATCCAACATAAACTTAAAAATACAGAGGCAGAGTAAACATCGCAAAATAACTTTAACCCACCCCAATTCTTCAGGTTTTTCTGCTGCTACACAAAAATATATTTTTCAAGAAAATTGGTTACAGCAGTTACCGTGCCTTCGAATAGCAGCAAGTAGAAATAAGGCAGGACGTCTGGAGGGGCACTTCTTAGAGCCGCATTCCCTACCTTTTCAATCCCTTTCCCCTTCTCCTGAGCCTGACCATATGGAATCCATCTCACTCAAGGACATAGATGAGGAGAGGGGCTTTGGGAAACCAGGGCTGCTGCTGGCTGTTTTAACGGCATGCCACAGGAAAGTTTTATTTCCAATTGATTGGTTACAAATCAGATAAATATCGCTTCTAATGAAAGCAGCTTTGAACCGCTGGAAATGTTATCTATAGGAGTCTGGGGTTTATCAAAAGCCAAATGTAGCTTTAATCACATCAGCATGCTAATTATAGGCAAACAATAAAAGCTTTAAGAAATGATTGTGAGGGTTTTATTACTATTGACAGTCACCGAGGTATATTTACTTCAGGAGGTAATTGTCAGAAGACTTTCTCCAGAAAGACTTGTTTGTATAATTAAGTGCGTGTTATGCAAGCTTATCTGCTGATCGGCTTCTGCTAGTTATGCAGCTCTCCCAATGCCTCAGAACACAGAAGCAATTAAAAAAGAAAGGCCCAGGGAGATGCTTTCTCAGTAGTTCATTTGTGAAGGAGGAAAAAAAATAAAGACCTTACTACTCCGGGGGGGAAAAAAAAAAACACAAAAAAACAGAATGTACTAGAATGAGAAATGTGATCAGTCACTAAAAAAATACAGGAATAAAACAATATTCACAATCAGTGATGTAAAAGTAGGAAAAAATAAGAATGGAGCATGTATATTTTCATTTAGAGGACAAAGGAGGAGCAAAAATTTTCTCTTTTGTATACAAAATATCATTCAATGAAGTGAGGGTATTCCAACCTAAAAATATATGTGATGAGAATGAAACAAAATGGAAAATAACAATAAATGGCTGTAGCACCACTGATTTTGTTATTTTATTGTGGATTATAGAATAATTCCCCAAAATGCCTAACTGACAAGTAAGAGACTCAACTTTGGGTAACATCATTTCATATCTGCACAGACACATGTGCATTTGCATCCAAATAAAAAACAAAGGCAAATTTACGGTTGCCGCCCTGAGCATATATATATATATATATATATATTTTAGGCTAGGTCTCCTGAAACATATTTTTTGAAAAATGTTTCCATNGCAAGAATACTGGAGTGGGTTGCCATTTCCTTCTCCAGGGCATCTTCCCCACCCAGGGATCGAACCTGGGTCTCCTGCGTTGCAGGCAGATGCTTTACCCTCTAAGCCACCAGGGAAGTCCTTATCTGTGGTAAGACTCCTGCCAAATCTCATAATGTAAGGACTGAGAAATGACTGATGGATTTGCCAATGCAGGTCATTAATAACATTAGTAAGACTCCTTTCACTGAATTGATCAGATATGTGAAAATCTGACAGAACTGGATTCCACAGTACAGTGGAATTCTATATGCTCCTTGTTGGTATGTAATTCATCAAGAAAATTCTCCTTTCAGAGTCTTTGTATTTGCTCTTCCTTCTGCCTGGACCACCTTTCTTCCAGGTAGTCACATCTGAATTATCTGCTCTCCTGAATTCAGATTTCTATTAAAATTACAGCTTCTGAGAGCTTTCTCCTATCAGGTATTTAAAATAGCACCATCCACTCTCAATCCCTTTACTTCTTTATCTTTTTTTTTTTTCCTTCTTAGCATTTGTCACTATTTGAGTATATCTCTTTATCCGATATCTCCCCACCCCCACTACACACACTAGAATGTAGGCTCCATGAGGGCAGGGACTTTTGTTTTCTACTATATATCTGACCTGGCAAATAGCGGGCACCCAAATATCTGTCGAATGACTAAATAAGAAATCTTCGTCTCAAATGCATAGAATTACTACCAAGAACTTGCGAACATACAAAACTTTAAGACCTCGGCATATGACCGCTTGGAATGTGAGCTTGCACCATTAGGACCTCTCTTAGACTTCCCGCTCTTAGAAGACATACGGTAGCGCTTCCGCCCACGCTCAAACCTCAGGAAAGGAGGGGCGGAGGGTTTATGTCATCACCCTGCGACCGCCTGCCCCTAGACGCGCCGGCTGCTGGCGCAGCCCTTCGCTCGCCCGGCCTCCCCCTCCCTGGTTCCGCGCTCTGGTTCCGCCATGGAATCCAACAAGGATGAAGCCGAGCGCTGTATTAGCATCGCCCTTAAGGCCATCCAGAGCAACCAGCCGGACCGAGCGCTCCGCTTCCTGGAGAAGGCGCAGCGGCTGTACCCGACGCCGCGAGTTCGCGGTGAGTGCGGATGCCGGAGCCACTGAGGGGACATTAGAACTGATGGGGGGAATTCGGGAACGGACCGACCGGAGCAGTTGGAGGAGGGGGAGGGGTGGCGAGGCGCGGCTACGCCTGCGCACTGAGACGCGCGGTGGCCTTCGGGAGGTGTAGTCTTNCGGAGCCACTGAGGGGACATTAGAACTGATGGGGGGAATTCGGGAACGGACCGACCGGAGCAGTTGGAGGAGGGGGAGGGGTGGCGAGGCGCGGCTACGCCTGCGCACTGAGACGCGCGGTGGCCTTCGGGAGGTGTAGTCTTTGGCGCCCACCCCTCTCCGGGATCCTGGACACTTAGTGACAGGGGCAACGGTGACTTTAGCTTTCCGAGTGCTTGCGGAACCCTCTGAGATTTGGAGTTCCCAAGAATGAAAAGCTCTGACAGATGGGGCGAAAGGAACTTATATGGAAGCGCAATCGAACTACTTTTCCCAAGGGGCCATTCGGTGGCCCAGGGCCAGTTGCCGGCCTGGGAAATATTATAGTTGAGGAAAATAAACATAACTCCTCTGAAGGAAGAAATAAGTTCTAGAGAAAAAAAGAGGACTTCTGACCTTCGGACGGCCTGAAAAGTCATCTCCGTATGTTCACTCCCTGGCATGTGTCCGGGCTAGGGTCAAGGACCACCCTCACCAGACTAGAGCCTGCCTTTTTCCCATTCCACACACCCCCTCACTCCCTCCTGGAGCCTCTTCTCCCGCTTGCGAGGTTCAGAGCGATGGCCTCCACCACTCCCACCTACCCTCGCCCCCAAAAGTCCGTCAGTGGCCGGCCATATGAGCGGCTGAACAGCACCAGGCTGCTAGGCAGCCCTGGACTGTTTCCAAACCAGAGGGAACAGTGAGATTGTCTGTGCCACTCACTCTATCCAGGAAGCCTTTTTTTTTTTAATCTTTAACCTGTCTTCTACGGTGTTTTTCTTCACACGCTGGAGGAAAGACAGAGGTAGTTCATTAAAAATACAGAGTTTTGTACCTGCAATTACCACTAAGTAAACTGGCCGACAGCAGGTACTCGGAAGATAGGGGTTTTCATCCTAACTGCCACGCTATGATCTTTCTGAGCTTGAGTTTCCTCAACTGGAAAATTGGAGGGCTGGCACAGATAATGTGAATAACAGTCATACCCAAAAGAGCTTTTCAGTTTAGACAGCTCTTTCAGTACATTTTTTCTCTCGAACCTGCCCTATCAGGGAGGCAGAGCAGATCATTATCTTTGTTCTGTAGATAAGGAAATACCTCAGAGGCTAGGGACTTGACCAAGGTTACACAGCTAGAAATTGGAAAGTTCTGTGAGTCTTTACATGTTTGCTGAAGGAATAAAATGAAACTGAACAGCAGCAGTTAGCTTTCTAACCCTTCATGCCCACATTATGAAATTGAGAAAGGGGAGTAGTGGTGGAAGAGACAGTCTAGAATGCCTGAGTTTCTCTCCCTCCTGACTCTGCAGGTTTGGTCTGTTTGCTTTAGAGAGAGTTGCAGTCTCTATTTTCCACAGCTCCTGAGGTAACCTGCTCAAGGAACTTTTCTATGAAATCACACTCTGTGAGAGGGCCCTCTGTATACGGGGGCACGAGGGCAGCTCCCGGAGTGACTCTGGTACTTCTGAAGGTTCAGAAACCGTCAGCCAAGAATGGATGGTAAGAGCATGGCCTGGGGAACTCTTCTGTTACCAGGCCCCCCTGGTACACTTCAAGTGCTTGGATGGTGTCCTTCCTGGGCCACAAGTACTGGAATTTGCTCAGGCAGAGGCGTGACCTGCTGCATATTTGTCATATTCATATTATTCTGGAAAGGGTAGATGCCTCTCAGCTCTCTATAAACTTTACCTTGTGCCATTTGCAGCCCTGCACTGAGCTGACGAGGATGTAGGGGTGATTTAGGCTTGAGGTAAGGAAACCTTGGTTAAAAAATACTAAGTAGTTGTCTACACTTGATGTTTAAAGTTTGAACTCATTCCACATACTCATTTAATGCAAAGACTTCTTTGTTTTTGTTTGCCAAGTCTCTGCTTGGTGCTAAGTGGTTATAGTAGGATTGGTAAGATGTGATTATTCACCTCTTAAGGAGCTTACATCTAGTGAAGGAGACAGTTACAGAAAAGATGATATTGCAAACTGTAGAACAGGAGCTGTGATTAAACGGAAATGAAGCCCAGTGTTAGATGCTGAGAACCTCTGGGTGGATGTGAAAAATTCAGGTGGAGGGCAGTCTTGGGGGTAGGAAGCATGGAGAGTAAATTATAAGTAGTCTCATGACAGGGATGTGAAAATAATGGTAGATCACAGTGAGGGAAGGCATCAGGGAGCAGGATAAGAGGCCGCGTTTTAACTGCACTTCAGAGGAGAGTAGGGGGCTTGAGAAGGACATGTAGGGGGAAAGATATAGAGGCTGGAAGTTGTAAGAGATGTGGGGAAAGAGACTGAGTGTAACAAGATGTGGAGGCCGTGGAGGTGGTAATTTGAGTATGGAGGGGACTATGGTTGAAAATAGGATGGGACCAGACTGGGGGAATCCTTTCCTGCCATACCGGGATATTTTAACTTTATTCTGTAGTTAGTGGAAAAATGACTGAAGTTTTTGTTTTGTTTTGTTGTTGTTGTTGTCGTTTTAATTTTATTTTTACTTTATTTTACTTTACAATACCGTATTGGTTTTGCCATACATTGACATGAATNATATATATATATATATATATATTTTAGGCTAGGTCTCCTGAAACATATTTTTTGAAAAATGTTTCCATCTTATTTTTAATGACAAACTGACTATTATGACTAAAGAGGAAAAAATAAACCTTTCAAACTATAAACTATTTTTGTGCCATAAAGAATCATTCAACTCTAAAAGGAAAAAAAAATCCTAATTTAAAAAATATCATGATTATATGAAAAGGTGTTGGACTGGATTTAATTCTTTCCATTCCCAAATATTGGCCTCACTTCAGTTTCCATCTCATTCAAAGCAATTAAAAATGTGGCAAATCCTTGATCAAATTTTTTACCCTTAAACAGGGTCAGTTCTGAAGTTGTTGTCACATTTTAATGGGTTCAGAGTCAGTTTATGCAAGAGACAATCAAATGTTTGCTTTTAAAAGCCCTATAAAAAGTAAGAGCTTTTAACCTTTTGAATGCATTAATAAAATGCTAATGACATCATGGCCAAGACCACATTTGGAGGTTCCTCAAAACTCCAAATGACCGTTGTGAAAAGAAAACAGAATTTTAATCAAATGATCTGTTATTTTAATGGCCACTTACAAAACAGGAGATTTACTGAGAAGCATAAAGTTTGTTTGCATGAGTGAGAGCAAAGCTTTTAAGAATTACCTTCTTCTGGGTTTTTTCTCCGCAGTTCCTTGCAACATAATACTACCAAATATTTGTGAATTGTGACTCAAGTCTGCAGTCTTATTTCTAGCAGAAAATAAAAAGGAGGCTGGAAAGCAAAAAAAAAAAAAAAAAAAGTGGTGCCAATTTGTCTGCCCAGGCTCTGATTATTGGATACAGAATTTTTTTCCCTCCATTTCAGGGGAGAAGGATTTGGTGGGAATGTTTCTCCCTTCAGGGTGAGATATCTGATATCCATCCCGAGACCAATCNTGGAAAGCAAAAAAAAAAAAAAAAAAGTGGTGCCAATTTGTCTGCCCAGGCTCTGATTATTGGATACAGAATTTTTTTCCCTCCATTTCAGGGGAGAAGGATTTGGTGGGAATGTTTCTCCCTTCAGGGTGAGATATCTGATATCCATCCCGAGACCAATCATAAGCCAAACTTTCATGCAAAACTGCACAAGGGAAAAAAATGAAGTCTTTGGGTAAAATTCTCATCTAAATTTGCAGCAGATCCCTGGTTTCCGCTGGGTAATTATAGCTCTTCTTACCAATTCTGATTGCGAAACACATTGATTAGAAAAAAAAGTTATTTCTGATAATTTGAGAACCTTCGATCCCTAGCCCCCTCCCCCAACTCTTCGTCCTCTCTTTTGAATCTCTGTTCCTCATTTCTGTCTCCCCTGTCTAGAAGTGCTATCCAGTGACCCCTGGTGCTGATTAAAGTTTCTTGGGTGACCCCTGAATGCATTTTATTACACTCGCTGGTCATAAAATCTGCTTAAACTGCTGGCTTATCCAAACTCCTACCTCTCCTGTGGAAAGCCCTACAGTTCAGTCCAACCTCAGGCAGGGAAAATACAAACAAGCAAACGAGAAAAGGCTGAAACAGACTTTGTCAATACCAGGGAGTTGTCCGGCACAGGGGAGGGAAAAACTTAAAATGAAGACAGACACTCACAGGATCCTGGAGCAAATCAACTTAATACCAGTGTAGGTGGGACATGGAGAAGTAGAAACATGCGGAAACAGGGAAAAATTAAAACCCTTTGGTGTTTTGTTCTTTTTAAAAATATTGCAACACTGACATAGCTTACNAAACTTAAAATGAAGACAGACACTCACAGGATCCTGGAGCAAATCAACTTAATACCAGTGTAGGTGGGACATGGAGAAGTAGAAACATGCGGAAACAGGGAAAAATTAAAACCCTTTGGTGTTTTGTTCTTTTTAAAAATATTGCAACACTGACATAGCTTACAAGGTGAAAGACAAGCATCACTGACACAGGTCAGCATAAGGCATCATTGAAAACAACATACTCCTAAAATGGATCTCAGCAAAACATTTACTTGGCTTCTGGAAGCAACAGAAGGTGGTTAGAAGCCTTTGCATATTTATATATTTACTATATCTAGGTCAAAACATGTATTATTATATTTACACGGCTCAGGAGAAACCAACATACAGTTAGGCTCAGTTTAGCTGTTTATTTTCCTGGGCTGCAGAAGGGAGACAAAATCTATAACATTCACACTCCTGCCTGGATGGAATTGCTGTGGCAGGGATAAGGCATGCAAGGCTTGTAGGAAAGGCCAGAGAAATCAGCGTTTGAAAGGAAAATAGTGTTACTGGGCATCTAAACCTACCAGGGCTTGGGTTTTTTTTTGTTTTTTTTTTTGTCCTGGTACTAAAACTGAATGTGTGTTTTGTTTCCAATCCGATTTAACATTTGGAAATAAAAGTGTTTTGAATCTCATTCTCACTTGTGAAATCTGGAAACAAATTGGTGGGGTTGGTTCTCATCTGTGAGCCAGAGTAGGAGGATACAGTCTGGAAGTTCGCTGACAGCAGTCTCTCTGTTCAATTCTGCAGGTAAGGTGCTGTGCTAAGTCGCTTCTGTGCTAAGTCGCTTCAGTTATGTCTGACTCTTCGCAACACTGTGGACTGTAGCCTGCCAGGCTCCTCTGTCCATGGGATTCTCCAGGCAAGAATGCTGGAGTGGGTTGCCATGCCCTCCTCCAGGGATCTTCCCAACCCAGGGATTGAACCCACATCTCTTATGTCTCCTGCATTGACAGGCAGGTTCTTTACCATTAGCACCATCTGGGAAGCCCCCCTAGGTAAGATGCTACATGTTATTAATACCTCTCAAACAACAGGGCAAGGAAGCCTGGTGTGCTGCAGTCCATGGGGTCGCAAACAGTCAGACATGACTAAGCGACTGAACAACAAACAGCAGGATGAAGATCTGACACACAGAGTTAGCTCCTGGCAGCTGTCCTGCTGACCACGGTAGAGATCCACAGAGGCAGAAGGACACACTTTTCCCATTTCAGTGACACTGAAACTTGATCAGATCCAGACTCTGCTCAGAGCCCTTGACATTCCTAATGTCCAAACGACCGGCTCCCAAACTGCTGGGCAGTTTTTCAATACTGCCATAGTCTACAGCTTTGGTCATTTTCAAACTAGCTAGAGTCCTTAAGAAGGTAAAATCAAGGACCCAAAGTGAATCATCCATGACTATTTCATATAATTGGCATTGTGTGGCTAAAAGGTGATTTGTGATAGTTACTCTTGGAATCATTTTCTTTGTTCATGTGTTTGTTTAAACTCTTAGGAAATATATGTCATTATTTTCCCTTCCATTAAAAGAAGTACAAAATAACTATGAATTATATTCCACTGTAGACCAGAAAAGGTCTGTTTCACCTGTTTGTATTTTTCATGTCACTAAGCAAAATTCAAACATTTGCCCAAAGATACTGCTAAAGGAAGCTGATGACTTTGCTCTTCATAGTAAATGATAAATCTGATACCAATGACATTCATCAACCACTTTTTATCTTTTCTATGCAGGCTATATCTTTTATATAAGCTGTATTTTGTCACTCTGCTTATTTAACTCATATGTAGAGTACATCATGTGAAATGCTGGGCTGGATGAAGCACAAGCTGGAATCAAGATTGCCAGGAGAAATATCAATAACCTCAGATATGCAGATGACACCACACTTATGGCAGAAAGAGAAGAACTAAAGAGCTTCTTGAGGAAAGTGAAATAGTTGGCTTAAAACNAGCCTGGCATGCTGCAGTCCATGGGGTTGCAAAGAGTCAGACATGACTGAGTGACTGAACTGAACTGAATATGCAGGCCATATTACATCAGGAGAGGAGTTTGATACTGTTCTTGTTGTTGCTTGCCTATCCTACTAGGCTTGGCAATTTACAGATGTAAACTCTTCTTACCACAAACAACAGAGTTAATATAATTATTTTCAGTATGAGATGAGAAGACTAGGGCTTAGAGAAATTAGATAATTGCCCAGCTTCCCATAACTAGTGAGTGTTAGGGTCAGAAACGTGTTTCTGGACAATCTGACTCTCTACACTAACTTGGGTTCCACTTTACTCCTTAACCAACATCTCTTAATCAATTTTACTGAGTCCCCTAAAGAGAAAATGGAAAAGAAAGATCTGACTCAATAATCAAATGTACATTTGGTCACTTGTTTTATTTTTCTCAATGTATTAAGTCCAGAATATGTATTAAGTCACAATTCAAGGTTATTTTCTTCATGAAAACTTCCTGAGTAAACTTGTTTACTCACTACTTGATAAATCTATTCCTCACTCCTCCTTTTCTCACTGAAATTTGAATTTATTTTAAATTCTATAGATTTTAGTTGGCTACATATAGTATGTCTTCTTAAAAGAAGTGATACTTATTTCTTTAAATGGTGAAGGTTTTAGTAGTGGGGAAAAAAAAAAAAAGCAGCAGCAGCTTATTCCATGCCTTTAGAAAGAGACTGTAAGGAAGGAGAGTGGGTGCCAGATGTGCCAAAATGCTAGACAGTTTGGAGTTCAAGTTGAGGCAGAGAAACAGAGAGGGTAGTAGCTCAGCTGGTAAAGAATCTGACTGCAATGCAGGAGACCCCGGTTTGATTCCTGGGTCAGGAGGATCCCCCAGAAAAGGGACAGGCTACCCTGGTGGCTCAACTGGTAAAGAATCTGCCTGCATTGTGGGAGATCTGAGTTTGATCCCTGGGTTGGGAAGATCCCTTGGAAAAGGGACAGTCCAATGCTACCTAGTCCAATGCTAGCCTGGAGAATTCCATGGACTATATAATCCATGGAGTGGACTTTCACTTTCTTTCAGATAGGCCAAAAGTGGTAGTCAGACTTCACGTATTTGATCCAAAAAATGGTGAGTAAAGTGGTGGATTGACAGAGCTTAGGAAGTAAAGATATAAAATAACCCAGTAAACACATTTCTTGGAATCTAGCTTGAAAAAAAAAACCTATGAAGGAAAAGTTAAGTGCAGGAAGATATTCACAATAGCAAAAGTTTAAAAACATTGGAGCTATCCAAATTTGGGAAAATAATTAAATGCGGACATACATACTGTGAAATATTATTACAGTTACTAAAAATGGTACTAAAAGGTGAATAAATTTCATGTGTCATTACACTCACTGTTACTAATCTAGGTGAAATGTATGTATGGATGAATAAAGATTAGAAAAGAATGCATAGAAACTTTCAAAGTTTCAAAGAAATTTTAACAAGTATTACTTTTGAAATTTTTTTCCTCAATTGTCCAAAGTTTCTGTAGCATTTGCTACATAATACATTACATATAATATAATAAATAATGATATATTTACTATACATACACAGTGACAAGCAGTTATGTGTATGGCAACATTCAGGATTTTTCTCTATAGTATTTCTATAGTACCACTGTTGAAAAAGGGTATTTAATATGCACATTTATAGAAATCAATAAATTGACTATACATTTTAAAGTGGTATTTTAATTATTTTCCTCTTTTTCTTGACTTCTCCCTCCACTTTCCTCTGTCATTTTCCTATCCCACTCCAATAATCTAAAAAGTATCCACCAATGAAATTCCAGCGGCTTAACACAATAAAAATTTGTCACTTATTTCAAATCTGAGGAAGGTAAGGTCATCCTCTTCCAATTTGTAACTATACTATCTGAAACATATGACCTTTAAAATCACTATGGGGCTTTCCAGGTGGAGCTAGTGAAGGAGTAAAGAACCTGCCTGCCAATGCAGGAAATGTAAGAGATGTGGGTTTGATCCCTGGGTCAGGAAGATCCCATTGAGGAGGGCATGGGAACACACTCCAGTATTCTTGCCTGGAGAATTCCATGTACAGAGGAGCCTGGAGGGCTATAGTCCATAACATCACACAGATTCAGACATGGTTGAAGTGACTTAGCCTGCACGCATACAAGAGGTGTTTTAAACTATTTTGGCCTGAAAGTGACACACAAATTCTACTCCCAGACCATCAGCAAGTTCTACTCCCAGACCATTAGCTGAATTAATTATATAGGGAGCCTGGTGGGCTGCCGTCTATGGGGTCACACAGAGCCGGACACGACTGAAGTGATGTAGCAGCAGCAGCAGCAGCTGACCTGTAAAAGAGGATGCAAAATCAAGGCAGCTCATGGAGCATATAGTGAGCACTGTCATTGTGGCAAATAGCCCCTTTCCTCTTTCCTTTCCATAGTCAATGTCTTCTCAAAAGAGACAACCCAAAGTCCTGTTCATGGGGCTGCCTCCATCTCAGAGTCCAGGATGTAGATTAGCATCTCCATCAAGACTGGAGAACTTTGAACTAAATACCCAAGAGATCATCACATGCCCATCACACAACTCCCTGCCCAAAATGTCAATAAATAATGTTGGAACACTAAACACCCCCATTCTGAAAGGGAAGAATAGAAGATACAGAGCAGTCACTGGTTCATAGCAATTCTGAAGTCCTCTGGGCAGACCACATAAAGGCTTCTCAGCTGACACAGAGATGTGTATGTAGGATAGCACCTTGGGCAGTCCCAAGTCTGCTCTCTGAAAGAATTTTCACTGTCCACTGTTCTCAGCAACCTTTGTCTTCCCATCTGAAAGTTCTTTTTTGAACATCCTCCTTGTCCACACCTGGAAAAGTCATTTAGGGAATACACTGTCCTTGGAACTGTATACCTTTCTCAGTCTATTTTCTGCTTTCAGAAGTTGAGGTCCCAAGGGACCTAATTTTTTTTTAACAGATTTATTGAGTTGTAATTGATATATAAGTTGCCCTTATTTAAAATATAATTTGATAGGTTTTTGCATATATATATATATATATATATAGATAGAGAGAGAGAGAGAGAGAGAGAGAGAGAGAGAGACCATCATATTCAGATGATAAACATATCCATCACATATCAAATTTCTTCAAGTCCTTAGAATTCTTTCCACCTCCTTTTTTGCCTCTGCCCCCACTTATCCTTAAGTAATAACTGATCTGCTTTCTAGATCATTTCATTTTCTCAAATTTTTTATTCATGGATGCATACAGTATTTACTTTTTTCTTTTTTGGTCTGTCTGCTTTTAGTCAGCATGATTATTTCAATATTCAATATTATTTATATTTCAAATGAATATTGAATAATCCATACTGAGTAGCAAGCCTGAACATCTTATTTCTTCTTATTACTGAGTAGCATTACATCATATGCTATAGTTTATCTTTTCCCTTGTTAATAGATATGTGGGTTGTTTCTAGTTTTCAAATATGGCCAGTATAGCTGCTATGACACTCAAGAACAAGTCTTTGTATGTGAATATAAATTTGTTTTGCTTAAATACCTAAGAGTAGAATGACTAGGTCATATGGTTGCTCTACTTTTTAAGTTTCAAAATCCCACCAAACTATTTTCCAAATTGTGTACATGCGTTCATTTGTGTCCAACTCTTTGTAACCCTATGAACTGTAGCCCTCCAGGCTCCTCTGTCAATGGGATTCTCCAGGAAAGAATACTGGAATGGGGTGCCATTTCCTATTCCTGGGAGGTCTTTCCAACCCAGGGATCAAACCCACCTCTCTTACATCTCCTGAATTGGGCAGATAGGTTCTTTACCACTAGTTCCACCTGGGAAACCCAAGTAATTGCACCATTTTATATTTCTCCAGCAGTTTATGAGAGTTTCAATTTCTCTACAACACTTAGTATGGTCAGTCTTTCTAATAGGTGTGTAGCATGACCTTCTTGTAGCTTGGACTTTTATTTCAAAAGCGGTCAATGACTTTCAACTCCTTTTTGTGTACTTATTTGCCATCAGTATCTATCCTTTGGTGAAGTGTCAGGTATACTCTTTTGACCTTTTCTGATTGGGCTATTTTTTTTCCTATTGAACCTGGCGAGTTTCTTCTATATTCTGAATATAAATAGTTTATCAGATATGTGATTTTCAATCATTTTTGCTCAATCAGAGACATGTCTTTTCATAATAGTATCTTTCATAGAGCAGAAATTCTTAATTTTGATGAAGTCCAATTTATCAATTTTATTCTTTTGTGGATCATGCTTTTGATATTATAGTTAATAAATCTTTTCCTAAGTTAAGATCACAAAGATTCCATGAGTGGTTTCAGTTGCGTGTTTTATAGTTTTAGGTGTGAAATTTAGGTCTATGACCAATTTGAGTGATTTTTAATATGTATATGGTACAAGATCACTGCAGATGGTGACTGTAGCCATGAAATTAAAAGACACTTGCTCCTTGGAAGAAAAGCTATGACAAACCTAGATAGCATATTAAAGATCAGAGACATTACTTTGCCAACATAGGTCTGTCTAATCAAAGCTATGGTTTTTTCAGTAGTCATGTATGGATGTGAGGGTTGGGTCATTAAGAACACTGTGTGCCAAAAAATTGATGCTTTTGAACTGTGGTATTGGAGAAGACTCTTGAGAGTTCCTTGGACTGCAAGGAGATCCAACCAGTCCACCCTAAAGGAAATCAGTCATGAATATTCATTGGAGGGACTGATGCTGAGGCTGAAGCTCTAAAACTTTGGCCACATGATGTGAAGAGCCAAAAGACCCTGATGCTGGGAAAGATTGAAGGCAGGATGAGAAGGGTCCAATGGAGGTCGAGATGATTGGATGGCATCACTGACTCAATGGACATGAGTTTGAGCAAGCTCCAGGAGATGGTGAGGGACAGGAGGCCTAGTGTCCATGGGATCGCAAAGAGTTGGATACAACTGAGTGACTAAGCAAAGCACAGTTATAGCACAACTCATTGAAGCTCTCTGTTCATCCTTTTTTCAATAACTTTTTTCACTTTCTGTGATTCATTTTGAACAGTTTCTGAGTGCTTTTTAATTCACTAATCTTTTCTTCTGCATTGTCTAATCTACTTTCAATTGTGTCCAGTGTATTTTTCACTTTTGACATTGTAATTTTCATTTTTAGAAGTTCCATTTAGTTCTCTGTTATATTTTCCATTACTTGTCTTACATATTCAAGTGACTCTCTAGCTTCTTGAACATCTAAATGCACTTGTAATTTTTAATAATTTATTTTCTTGAAATAGGTCAATTATTAGTAATTAGAAACTAATTACAACATTATAGATCAATTGTGTATCAAGAAAATAAATTATTAAAAAATTATAAGTGCATTTAGATGTTCAAGAAGCTAGAGAATGGAGAAGGCAATGGCACCCCACTCCAGTACTCTTGCCTGGAAAATTCCATGGATGGAGGATCCTGGTAGGCTGCAGTCCATGGGGTCTCGAAGAGTCGGACACAACTGAGTGACTTCCCTTTCACTTTTCACTTTCATGCATTGGAGAAGGAAATGGCAGTCCATTGCAATGTTCTTGCCTGGAGAATCCCAGGGACGGGGGAGCCTGGTGGGCTGCCGTCTATGGGGTTGCACAGTCAGACATGACTGATGCGATTTAGCAGCAGCCAGCAGCATACAGCAAAGTGATTCAGGTAGATATATACACTCTTTTAAAAATTCTTTTCCTATAATTGTTTTAATATCCTTGCCTACTAATTCTGTTATTTGCATCATGTATAATTTGATTTTGATCAATTGATTTTTTTCGATATTATCAGTTTTTATTTACTGCAGGCTTGTTAATTTCTTATTGGATGCCCGAAATTGTGAATTTGACTTTGTTGATGGCTAGGGAGTTCTCTTCTTTATTTGTTTTCCTGTAAATATTTTTGAGCTTTATTCTGAGATGTTGTTAAATTATTTGGGAACACTTGGATCCTTTGGATCTTGCTTTAAAGTTCTGTTAAACATAGTGGTGTTGAGTTAGTGACTAATTTTTCCTTATCTCGAGCGAAAAAAAATCCTTCTCAGTACTCCAATCAAAGATCTATACATTATGATTTTTTTCTCACTCTTGTTTGCAGGATTGTTCCTTCTAATCCTTTTAGAAGCTTTCCCCTAGTCTTGAGTATTTCATTGCACATATATGTTGATCATTAATTAGCTCAATATTTGAGAAGAACCCTCTACAGATATCCAGAATTTTCTCATTGTGCAGCTCTCTTTGCTCTGATACTCTGTCTGCAAAATCTAGTCATGTTTTTTTTTTTGTTTTTTTTTTTTTTTTTTTTTTTGTTTTTTTTTACCACCCAGGCTCCCAACTCTATCTTCTCAACTCAGGGAGAATGCTCCATCTGTAACTCCCCCAGTCTGTGTCCTGATTGGAAAGTTTTTCTGGGCTTTAAGCTGGAATTGTAGGGCTCACTTACTTTGTCTACCATCTCTCAAAGATCATTTTTCTTCATTGTGTCATGCCTGATATCTTGAAAATCAATTTTTATATGTTGTCTTGGTTTCTTGGTTGCTTTTATGTGGGATGGTAATTTATTTTGATGGTAAGTGGAAGTCTCCATATCTTGGACAAAATCTGACAGTGGTCTAAGCTACTGGTTTCTTTGGCAATGTAATTCCTTAAAATCTTGATTGGCTCAACACTTAAGAAGTGTAGGAGGCTTCTCATCTACTAGCTCAGTTCCATGTGCCAGTAACCACACCCTAAATCTTACTGAGGCATGGTTTTCAGATCTGCTTTATGTCTTTGCTTTCTTATCTCTACACTTGTCTTTCTCAACTTAATAATAGCCACCTGAAGGCTTTTAGGATTAGAAGTGAGAAATCTGAAAGTGATCACTTGTGCCAACAAGAAGTTTTTATGGGACGCCTACTCTTAATTTTTTTTTTCTATATTATACTTTTTGAGGTTGATAAGTAATCAGTTTTTCCAACCCTACATGATCTCAAATTTCTCACCTATGTAATCCTTGTAACTGCTTGAAAATTGGCCATTTTCCCCCACCCTAGTTCACTTTCTTGTAAGATTTTAATGAAAGCAATCAGCAGTAGTCAATATTCATTGCTAATTGTTATCTTTTCTAATCTCTTCTGCTATGCATGTGGTATAACCTAATACCCAAGTTACCCCAAATGATAATTTTTACTTTTTTTGGGGGGTGTAGGTGGGGCTCTGAATAACATCAATTCTTTCTTTCCTCTGATGTCAGTTTTCTCACTGTCTACTTCACACTAAAATGAAGCATATATTTTAGATTTTTTAATTTCAGCAATATCTCATTTGAAAATATTAATCTCTGGATTGGGATAATTAATGTAGTGGCTATAAGAGAAAAATTTCAAAGACTTAACAAAATAAGCTTAATTTTCCAAAGTTTAATGTAGATTGGCAGTATTCCTCAGACTTGCTATGCCATCTGGAACATGTAGCCTCCGAGTTTTCCAAAGCAAGGGAAAGGAGACATGCAGGAAACAAGTCATTTCTTAACTGCCTCATTTTTTTTCCTCTCAGTTCATTGATCAGAGCTTGTCATGTGGCTCTAAACCTAGCACCAAAGATAGGAAATGTTGGGAACTATAAGGAAATAATTGGGAGAAACAAGGGAGAATTAATAATTAACTAACTTCAACAAGATGCTAATAACTTTGTCAGGTGCCATTCACATTTGCTCTATAGTCACATCCTTCTATGTATAAATGTATTGTAACTATGTAGAGAATATACTATATACATATAATCTTATCATTGCATATAAATACATATATATATATGTGAAGTTGTGAAGTCACTCAGTCGTGTCCAACTCTTTGTGACCCCATGAACTGTAGCCACCAGGCTCCTCCATCCATGGAATTTTCTGTCTACTAGCTTAGATGGGTGGCTTTAGGCAAGAGTACTGGAGTGGGTTGCCATTTCCTTCTCATATATATATATATATATATGTATGCTGCTGCTACTGCTGCTAAGTCGCTTCAATCGTGTCTGACTCTGTGCGACCCCAGAGACGACAGCCCAGCAGGATCCCCCGTCCCTGGGATTCTCCAGGCAAGAACACTGGAGTGGGTTGCCATTTCCTTCTCCAATATACATATATATATAATCTCATCACTTTTTTCTAAAAAATGGACTCATATTTATATCCTATTTTTATCTTTTTTTTAATTTAGAAATATCTACTGGAAATCTCTCCAAATTATCTTCTAGACCTCCATTTTCATTCTTTTTAATGATTCCATAATATTCCCTGATGTAGCTGTACCATAAGTTACTCTTTCTATACTGAGGTATATTTACTTTATTAGCTTGTTCTTGTCAATATCAACTGTGTTTTAATGTTGTTGTTGTTCAGTTGTTTAGTTGTGTCCAACTCTTTGTGACCCCATGGACTGCATGCCAGGCTTCCCTGTCAATCGCTAACTCCTGGAGCTTGCTCAAACTCATGTTCATTAAGTTGGTGATGCCCATATGTGTTTTAATATATCTAATCAAATAAAATTCTCTTCTAGAAATTAATGGCTTTCCCCCTACTTTGAGACAGCTATTAAAAAGTGGGATTTACTAGGTTAAAGTTTATGTGTTTTGTTAACTTTAGTATTTTGCCAGATTGGTGGTCATAAAGGCTGAAAATATTCATGTTTCCACCAGCAATATATGATAACTCATATCTCCATAAATGTGATAATAGATGTTTCAATACTTTTTATTTTTGTAAGTTTAATGAGAAGTAAAGAGAATTATGGAAATGCAAATTAAAGTAAGGATATCTTCATATATTGATTGGCCATTTGGTTGCCTCTTTATATCCTTTGCTATTAAGATTCACACCCTTTTTTTGTCAATTAGTAGGAAGCTTCCAACATTATAGTAAACATCTAATGATCTTCTGAATTGCAAATATTTTTCCCAAATCAATGTTTAAAATGCTTTGGGTATATTTCTAAATAGTGAAATATTTAATATTAAAATGTGAGACATGACATTTTATCATTCAAAATATTTAAAGTAATTTAAAATTAGAATTGTATATTAAAATTAAAAGTTTAATTTTCATATTGTCAAAAGTCTCTTATACTGCTGAGTCTGTCCTGCTCCTGGATTGTACTTATTGAGTGCTGGATTTTATTGTCATATTTTATTTATTTTTTTAACTTATTTAAGGTTTTAATCCATATGGAATTAAGTTTTTCTATAAAATGGGTTCAGTTTTATTTTTTTAGATGGGTGGCTTTCTGTGCCAGCACTATTTATTAAATAATTCATTATTTTCTTTCTTTTCATATATCAAATCTTATATTTTCTGGGATTGTTTATTTTTTTCTACTGATCTATTTGTTTCTTCCTATACCTATAACAATATTAATGCAATTTCAACTATTTTCTTGTAATATTCTGATAGTAAGACAAGTGCCTACCACTATTCATCTTTATCAAAATTTATTTGGCTATTCTCAAAAACGTTTGCTTCATTGTAAACTTTGAAGTCTTTTTACTTTCCCCAAATCTCTGTAAGGATTAAAAATGAGATTACTTTAAATTTAAACAATAACTTTTTGAAAGTTTGTGGTTTTATTATATCAAATCTTTTCATCAAAGAATGTGGAAAACTTTTCAAAAAATGGTTAGAAAAAAATTAGTTATGACCACATCTGTTTCTGGTACTGTTTTGATGGTAAATCTTTAATCTTTTGACAGTCTCTTCTGTGGTAATTGATCATTGCAATTTTCCTGGATCATCTTTGGTAATTTAATTTTGTTAGGAAATTATTATTTTCTGACTTCTCCAAATTTGTTGCTAAAAGTTTTATGTAATACTCTTTTATAATTTTTCATCTTTTATGAATCTATGATGCCACTTATAAAATTCCTGCAGTTTTGTGAGAGTTTTTAATCACATTACCATTTTTTTCTTCTTAAAAAATCTGTAGGTTTATGTCTTTCCTCATCAGTCCTTATAGTTGAAGATTAGACCTTTACTTGAACTTGAGGGACTCTAATATTTTTTTATTGCTTCACTTCCTTTTGTGATCTCTTCTTTCAGAACTTCCATCATTTACATGTGAGGCTCCTGCTCTGTCCCCCAAGTTTCTGCATGCTTTCCATATTTTTGAAATATTATGTTGTGCTTTGAGATATTGCTTTTGTTTGCTATCTTGGGCCACTACTTTGAGTCTAGGTGGTAACCAATAATTCCATCAAGTTATTTACTGAAATGCTTAGCTCAAAAATTATACATACAGAAGATACTTTGGAGTTGCATTTGAAGCTTTATGAATTGTGTTCTATCTTCTTTAGCAGCTGTGTGGGGAGTTTCATGCATTATTGTCTACCTTCTTTTTGTAGACTGTTGGACTCTTGTCAACTGATCACTTTATGAGTGCATTGACTAGTTATTAGACCATCTCAAGTTGACTATAAGCTGTTGAACTGTGCAAGGTGAAGCAGACTTTACAAACAAGAAGATGACTCTTATTGAAGGACTGAATGAAAACCTTCTTGCTTTCTAGCCTCCATCTCGTCTAATCCCAGGTATAATGAGAGTTCAACCATTGTTTTGCTTCCCCTTAGCCTTTTGAAGACCAGAAGACTAAGTACCTTCAGTGGAACTAACGCCAAACTTCTTCCAAGGATCCATCCTGTTTTAGAACCAGGTACTTTCCCGGTTTCTCAGTTTTCATCTTGGATATCTCCAGGCTCTCCAACAAGAAGGCCCTATACAACATTTATTCTCTTGGTGTCCCATAGAACTTGGGTTTCATTAGAACATGAGTGTATACCAAACAGCTTCAGAGGTCTGGAGACTCAAAAAGCAGACTAAGACTAAAGTTGAAATAAAAGCGGGGCGGGCGGAGAGGTGGGGGCAGGAAATATACATTCTGGTTACCACTTTCCTAGAAACTTCCCACCATTTTCTATAGAAATGATGGAAATTGGGAGAACACAGTAACAGAATGATAAGGACTGTGAAAAACAAGGCACTCCAATTGTTGCCAACTGGGAAGGCAGACACTGTGTTGCTACATCTTTCCATTTTTTCAAAGCAATCATAAATCCAGAATTTTATGTGCAGGTGTGTGTGCTAAGTTGCTTCAGTAATGTCCCACTCTTTGTGACCCCATGGACTGTAGCCTGCCAGGCTCTTCTGTCCATGGGATTCTCCAGGCAAGAATACTGGAGTGGGTTGCCATGCCCTTCTGCAGGGGATCTTCATCTTCCTATTTCAAAATATCAATGGTTTGTTAAATCTTGTGGTTTTTGTTAATTCTTTGAGAGCTAAAACAAATATGTCTGTAAGTAGAATTTAGTGTATAGGCTCCTAAGTTAGGGTCTCTGGAGTAGATGTTACTCTGGGTGACAGATGGACGTCTCTAAAGTTTAAGTTCTGTACAATGCAGGAAAACTATCATGCTTTCTCTTTAGACAAGCTCCTTAGAGGTAGATCCACATTCTCTGTTTAGTTTTGTATTTCCCAAGGTTCCAGGTGCAACATAAAGTATGCACAGAACATTTCATGTATATTTATGGAACTAAAAGAGATAACTCTTGGTGCCATTGTCAGAAATTAATGGATCATTGTTCTAACTTTTATAAAAATAAATAGTACTGGAGTAAAAGGAGCTACTGACATAACAATTGAAAATATAAAAGGGATGAAGTATGGTATCATGAAAAACAAATTCCCTGAAATCCTTTTAGCAGAGGTTAGTTGGATATACAATTATGAGTGTTCTACAAGACAAGAATATTTTCAGAATCTCAAATGTCCATCTTTTCCATAGCAGAGTTAGCTGGACAATGCTTAATGAATGAGGAAGACAGAAAGTTCTGTCCCAACCATGTAAATTTTAAGATTTCATACAATCACCTTAATGCAAAGCTTTGTCTAGTAAGGTAGTATTAGGGTGAACTAAACGCAATGGATTTTTATTATTTTTCTATTTGCCATGCTTCTCTATAAGACCTTGGTAAGGAAAAGGATACAATAAACCATTGCCCTATATTACAGAAGCATGGAGTCTGAATATTATAATGCTGAAGAAATGATTATCTGAAATGAGAACTCAAACATGATTTCAAAATTGAAGGGAGAAAGGCCAAAAGTTTAAGTTTTGAATTGCAAATCTACTTAATCTTTGATTGGGCTCTGATGGTCCATTCACCATAGTGCTGCTTCTATTAACCTGGGCCTTTTTTCTAACTACAACCTGCTTTTGGAGTTTCTGGATGACATCAAGATGTGTGGGATTAAGAGACAGTACCAGGCACACTGTGTCACAATTGTGGCAAAACAGTGTGTTCCCTCAGGAGCATGGTGAATAACTTCCTGGGTCAAAATATTAATGTCTAGACTTTCAAGGCTTCTGTTATTATTCTGAGAAAAAAGCATCATTCTGTTGAGTCAACAGACTGTCCTGGATTTATCATTGAACCCATCTCATTTTACTCTCTAATCTTAAATTTCTTTGTTTCTCTCTGAGAAACTTGAGTTTCAAAACAGACTATTATTAACCTCAAAGAGTATTGGGTCCACTTATACATGATAGAAATATAATGTGTATAATACTACTACACATTTATTTATAATCTGTCTGCTTTCAAAGAAAGGATTTGAGGTGTGCTATTTAGAGTAAATGAAAGAGATTCAATCAGCCCTTTCTGTCTGGGAATTTGAGAATCTAAGTGTACCCATAGAATGCCAAATATGGCAATTTTCTCCAGGACTGTCACATTGCCCTGCTTCCAAAGATATGACATCCAAAGAGTTCACAGCTGTGCTGTCATCACGTTTGAATGTGACACTGGTGATATCATAACCATGGAAAATAATTTTTTAAAAATATCACAGCTGAGTTTTTGGATTACTCAAGTTGTCTTTAAGAAATAAGCTCCACAGAGTTTGATAGAGATTATACTGACATTAAAGGATGCTCAATAAAGGGAATGTACTTTATGAAAGAATCAGCTGTGTTAATGCTGTGCTAGCCATTCTACATCCAATATCTTATTTAAACTCATAATGACCCCACTGACTAAATATTATTCTTATTCTTATTCCATACATCAGCAACAAAGTTCAAAGAGGTTAAATACCTTCTCCAAGATCACATAGCTGGTAAGTGACAGAATGAGGAAGCTTACTCATGTCTACCTGATTCCAAAGCTTCATGTGCTCTTTCCATTACAACTGGAATGTTTGGAATTCAGATTAAATTCCATGTGGGGCCTGGATTAAAGATCTGCTCTGTGGCACCTCTCAGGAGTCAAGCAAAACAGAGGCAAATGAAAACGGTCAATTCACGTCCTTAACAAAGCATAACACACCGCAGCAGCAAGGAATGGAATCTCACTATTAGGACAAAATCGTGGAAGACTGAAAGCCCTTTTTTCAGTCATTTCCTCTCAGAGAAATCATGATAGATAAAAGTCTACTATGAGTGTTTCTTCCTTATGCCCTTAAAAAAAAACTATTTCTCTAGAATACAGGAAAGATTTATACATTAAATAAATTCATATTCAGGCCTTTTGTGAGTAATATGCTTTCTTGGGAGAGAAAAGATGGTCAACACATTTTTGGTATGTGGGAAGCAACAGGGTTGAAGAATGGAAATCCAGAAATGAGAGAATATTGCCTATTTTTTGTTATCTCTTGCTTAGGTCAAATCCTAAGCATAATACTTGGGGGGAAAAGAAGGAAATAAGATTCTGGTTGATCTTTCTTGGATAATCTAGAAGCTTGCAATGGGTCTGAAATTTGTAGCCATGTTTGTCATATGAAGGAAGTCTGCCTGAAGAGAATCAAGAATTTTTATTCTGTTCTAGTGATCACTAATAATTGATATCATTCTACAGGTCAAGAATTGTCATCAAAGTCTTTTCTGAGCTATTTGCTTTTGTAATTTTCATAATCCTGTACATGAAAGGTACACTTTGAAAACTTAGGAGATTTCTTTCTCTTTTTTTGTGAATTTGTTCTTTGATGATCTTTATGTTTGAATCACATATTATGGATTTGACTAACACTGGTCCTAGGTAGCAAATTGTGCAAAACTATAAGGTTACAAAAAGACTTGGTGATTTATTCTGTCTCATTGACTTTCCTGCTTGATTGAATATTAGAAAGTATAATATAACTAAATATAGAATGTACCAGAGAGCATAAGGGTTAAAAGACAGCCAAATTCCAAGCACTGCCTATAGTTGGCAACACACAAAGTTCCATTTTTAAACAACTTTCTTCAAAGCTTCTAAAAAATTATTCTGCTCTTTAGAAAGCACTGCCTAGCACCCTCACATTGAGACAAGCCTATGGAATTGGCAGCCATCTTGCACAGTGAAAGACAAAGTGTCTGGCTCTGAGCCAAGGAAAGCCAAAGTGATCAATATTACATTCTGAAAGCACCAATGGACCCTTTGTCCCAGGGCTAGCACTTCTGGGAGATGTGCCAGAAGATTCACGTGTGCACACATGTGCACACACGCACAGTAACACGATGATTCAGGAAATCCAGTCATATGGGAAGATCAAAAGCACAGCAGGGTATTCCTGTGACTCTGGCATTGGTCAGCAATACTTCAATGTCCACATCCAAATATGAAGGCAGCTTAAAGGGTCTACAGATGGAAGATAAACAGAAACTTGAAAAAATGTACTAAGGCAGCTTATTTTTACCCTGTTGTCCTTCCACCTACCATGAGCAGCTCTGGTGCATTGTCAATCATTCCCTCACAACACTTTGAAGTATGACTCCGTCCCTGAATCCTACAGAGTGGATGCCAGCCTGGCCTGGTCTCACCTCTTTAAGCCTCTGCCCTTCAGCACACTCCCAAGTGTTTGGAACATATATTGGGGGTAGAAGGGAATATGATCTCAGCCCCAGGTCCAGACAGCACTAGAACATGTCATGTGTCTGGCATTGAACAAGATCATGTTGCCAATTTAAAACTAACCAAATGACCTCAGTTTGGGGGAGAAAGGAAAAGGAAAGTTCATGTGGCTGATGAGAGAACAATGAAAAGATATCCTCCCCCCCCACACACACACACACAAAGACAATTTATCTAAAAATCAAGGTCATATTTGGGATCAGAAAAAAAAATATCCAGTGGACATTAATAGAAAAACCTAATGAGGCATTTTTGCTACTGTTGTCCTTACAAATAAATTTTAAGAACGCATTGAGCCAGGGAGGAAATTGGTATTCAATTTAGAACTTTTTCATACATTTAATATCTGCCTCTCTCATCATGTTTGCAATTTTTACAGTCTTTGTTATGAATAGCTTCTCATCACATTTCTATGAGGGAGATCATCATAATTACAACCTTATGTTATGGGAGAGCAAAAAGAAGTGACTTGGCAAAGGTCATGTGGCAATGCAATGTCCTAGACAGGAAGGGAACTGATATATCTGGAAACCATTGTGAGTTGTGCATTCCAGTGTGCCTGGCAGAAAGCAAGGCTCAGGTTGCCCCAGCCAAAGTGTTGAGCTTATTCAGAAACATGAGTGCTTGATATGGATATGATGTCACCAAGAAGAAGAAATCAAACTTTTACTAGTAATAAATTGAGCAAAATCATATTGGAAGCAATTTTCAAAATTACTGTTACTGTTGGGAGTAAGATAGGGAAAGGATGAACAGCCCTTGAATATTGGGCATTTGATATGGCATTTAAATTGCTACAAAATCTGCTCTTAGCTAACAACCTACCCTCTGTAAAAGTACTATATTAATTTGTCTAAGGGTGGTATCTCTTTCATGAGATGTCCAGGGGGCTATTTCTTTATGTTCTTGTATAGTCTTGTGTAGTCCTCTTGGTGATGGGATGAACCAAAAATTTTATTCTAGGATGCTGCTTTGTAGTAGAAACTAGGTGTTTGAATGTTTTACAAATAAAATATCATGAGGCTCATAATTCCTGAACAATGAATGAAGCTTTGCCCATTTTCCCAGAGGGTTCTTTGACTTTTTAAATGTATAAGTGTTCTTAATACTTTATAGATACTAATTCTTTGACAAGTATATGCCTTGCAAATAATTTATCTCTATTAAGACTCTTTATTCAATTTTTTTATGTATAGTTGTATTTAATGGCATGCCCTGGCTCCATTCTTTAAGACAGTTCCCTTACTACACAGATAATGACCCAAAGGAAATTTTACAGCCATTTCGCTTTACTTTCCTATCAACTCCATTCTTATTCAATTTTAGATACAACTTGCTTCTGACCCTTGGCTCCATTTCCTTTCATTGACCCCAAATCTGATCTGTTGTATGACATTTGAACTTAGATATTTTGATATTCTGAAATTCCCTGTAACACTTGCTGTATACTCAGCTGTAGTCATCCCAGCTCCTTTGTTCCTTATTCAGATTTTCTGAATTTGTATAACTCATGTACCATGTTCTCATAATAGTAGATTCTTTGGTCTAACATTAAATTTCCTAACAAATGTTAAATCTTTTATCAACCTGATTTGTTTTCTTCAGGCATATATTATTACCTTAAATCATTTTGTCCGTGTCCAGAGTCAAAGGAATACTTTTGTTTCTTTATCATCTGTTTCATGCTCTCTATCCTCCTACAACTATGTAAGCTTAATGAGGTCAAGGATTTCATCTTTTCACCAAAGTATTTTCAATATTTTTGGAATGAATGAATCCAAGTATTCTCTGCACAACCTCCAAATTTTGGAAAGCTCACTTTAACACACTCTTTGCAACCCCACAGGCTATACATTCCATGGAATTCTCCAGGCCAGAATACTGGAGTGGGTAGCTGTTACCTTTTCCAGGAAATCTTCCCAACCCAGGGATTGAACCCAGGTTTCTTGCATTGCAGGCAAATTCTTTACTAGTTGAGTCACTAGGGAAACCCAAGAATACTAGAGTGAGTAGCCTATCCCTTCTCCAGCAGATCTTCCAGACCCAGGAATCCAGCCAGGGTCTCCTTCATTGCAGGTGGATTCTTCACCAGCTGAGCTACCAGGGAAGCCCTTCTAATTAAAGTTCTATACTATTCTCACACTATAATATATAACTAGTTACTCTCAGCTAATCATTTTTGTTGTCATTTTATTCCCATGACACCTTTAATAAGTATGGAACTTTTTAAAACATGACTGCAAATTCTTTGATAATTTCTCCTATAAAGAAGTCAGATGTATGTCCCCTTCTCTTGATTTGGGTAAACTTGTGATGCATGAGACTTCTGAGGCTAGATGTTTAAAAAAAGGCATGCAATTTCCACCTTACTGCTGAAGCACTGCTCATGGAATCTTGAATCACTGAGTAAGAAGTTAAACAACCATGGGGCATCTGTGCTATGAGGAAACCCACACCATATGGTCACAGGGTGGGGTTCCAGTTGACACTTCAAGTCCAGCCTTTGAGTTATTGCAAATTAATTGACAGACAAGTAAGAAGCCTCCAGATGTTTCTGTCCCCTAGCTATTCAAGTCACTTCCAGTCATTTGAGTTTCTCCAGCTGAGACCATTTATACCAAGCAGCAGAGACAGGTCATATACACTGTGTTCTTCCTAACTGTCAAAGGATAAGGATACCTGGATAAGAAGGAAGATAAGAATTAATTCTTGAAGTCAAGAGTCTGGTATTTAGAGTAGATGGGTATAAAAAATAACATCCTAAGTTAAGATTTCTAACCAAGCTGACGATTATTTGAATTTACCATGAAGTTAAAACTCCATCCCGATAGATCAACTAACAAAGAAGAAATATTGCTTTCTATACTTCTTGGCTATTCTCACACATCAGGAGATATAGAAGAAAAATAAAGAATTTAAGACTCCAGAAGACTTAAGTATGCTTCTAAGATTTCTAATTTAGATAATACATCCTGAAAGAGCACCATATCATGACATGAGATGACATGACAATGCCCTCCAGTCTCAAAGCACTCTAGAGCTTGTACAATGTAGACCCAAGACTTCATCATAGAAAATTACTGCTTATCCACACCAAAACTCCAAGCAAAGACTCTTAATACATAAACGAATAAAGAGTCAAAAGAAGTGAAACCAATATCAGGGGTTTTCTGCTACCTATCTGGCTTTTTCTTCTAAGTGTTCTGTAGGACACTGCTTCTTCTTGGCTATTACAAGCACGATTCTAAGCCTCTGTTCATCTCTATTTCACTCCCATTAGTGTCTTAATCTATTCAATAAATAATTGTTGAATATTTATTAAGTGCCAGACCCTGGTACTAAGAAAAAAGAAAAGAGATAAAAGGAAATATTTCTACCCCAAAGAAGTATACAATTTACTGAAGATAGAGAAATACTACTTAAAATTTAATAATACAGTAAGATAATTGCTATAAGTGGCATATGCACAAAGTTAAGTGGTATTTTAAGGGAAGCACCTGACTTTAGATATGTCCAGCAAGGTTCATCAGAGGACACAACATTAAAGCTGAGATTTAAATGGTTAAAGCAGTTTGAAAAGTGTTGACATCAGTGTGGACAAAGTTATAAGGAAGCACGCTATGAATGAGAATTCAAGCTGATTTGGTATTACTAGAAGTTTGAGTTCAAAGAGTGGGAAGTGAGGATAAGGCAGTGGACAGAGTCAAATAAAGGTCTTACATGACTGACAAAAAAGGTTGTTTTGTGTTGTGACACACTTTTGTTTTCCTCTAAGCAATGTAAGTTCATTGGAGAATAGGTGTCCTGACAACAAATTCCCTCAATTTTTGTTTGCCTGAGAAAACTTTTATTTTTCTTTCACTTTTGAAGGGTAGTTCCACTGAGTAAAGAATTATAGATTGGTGGGGTTTTCTTTCAACACATTATTTCACACTACTCTCTTCCTTACATGGCTTTTGAAGGGAAGTCTGATGTAATTCCCATCTTTGCTTTTCTGTAGGTAAGGTGTTTAAACTCTAGTTTCTTTCAATATTTTTCTCTTTGTCTTTGATTTTCTGCAATTTCAATATTATGTCCCTATGTGTATGGTTGTTTTTTTTTTTTAATATATTCTATCTTGCTTGGTATTTTATGAGCTTCCTTGATCTGTGGTGTCTATCACTAATTTTGGAAAATTCCCAGTCATTGTTGCTTCAAATATTTCCTCTGTTTTTTTCCTCTTTATTTTCCTTCTAATATTCTCATTACATGTATGCTACACCTTTTGTAGTTGTCCCTAAGTTCTTGGGTATTCTGTTCAGTATCATTCTGTTTTTTTCATTCTTTTTTCTCTGCGTTTCAGTTTAGAAGTTTCTACTGATATTTCTTCAAGTGCTATAATTCCTTATTCAGTTGTGTCCAGTCTATTGAGGAGCACATCAAAGCATCCTTCCTTCTTGCTACAGTGTTTTTGACATTTCCTTTTGTTTCTTTCCTTCCACCTCCCTGCTTACATCACTTGTATGTTCTCTCATATCAACTACCTTCTTCTTTAATTCTCTTAGCACGTTAATCAAAATTGTCTTAAAATTTCAGCCTAATAATTCCACTATTCATGTTATACATGATTCTAATCCTGATATTTGCTCTGTATCTTCAAACTGTATTTTTTGTCTTTTACTATGTCTTATAACTTTGTATTGAGAGCTAGAAATGGTGTACTGGATAAAAGGAACTGCCATGTGTGAAGTTTTATGCTTATCATACTAGGAGTTACACTGTATTTACTGTTTGTTGTAGCTGTAGATGTCAGAGCTAAAATTTTCCTATGGTAGTATTACAGTTGTCTTCCTTATTGTCTTTGAGTTTCTTTCAGTTCACTTCAGTTCAGTCGCTCAGTCATGTCTGACTCTTTGTGACCCCATGAATCGCAGCATGCCAGGCCTCCCTGTCCATCACCAACTCCCAGAGTTCACTCAGACTCACGTCTATCGAGTCAGTGATACCATCCAGCCATCTCATCCTCTGTCGTCCCCTTTTCCTCCTGCCCCCAATCCCTCCCAGCATCAGGGTCTTTTCCAATGAGTCATGTCTTCACATGAGGTGGCCAAAGTACTGCAGTTTCAGCTTTAGCATCATTCCTTCCAAAGAAATCCCAAGGCTGATCTCCTTCTGAATGGACTGGCTGGATCTCCTTGCAGTCCAAGGAACTCTCAAGAGTCTTCTCCAACACCACAGTTCAAAAGCATCAATTCTTCAGCGCTCAGCCTTCTTCATAGTCCAACTCTCACATCCATACATGACCACAGGAAAAACCATAGCCTTGACTAGACGGACCTTAATCGGTAAAGTAATGTCTCTGCTTCTGAATATACTATCTAGATTGATCATAACTTTTCTTCCAAGGAGTAAGTGTCTTCTAATTTCATGGCTGCAGTCACCATCTGCAGTGATTTTGGAGCCCCACAAAATAAAGTCTGACACTGTTTCTACTGTTTCCCCATCTATTTCCCATGAAGTGATGGGAC